>JACEIK010001436.1:217143-279007 GCA_018107945.1 Datura stramonium | reverse complement strand
ATATATATTTATACACACACACGCACACACACACATATATATATATTCCTTCTTTTTCGAATAGTAATTTTGAACGATCAGTCATAAACTCTTGCTTATATAATGCGGAGATTGAATGTTGAGGGGTGGGCTATAGTGGTTGTATGGATTGATTTGTGACCCATGAATTGTGGGAGGAAGCGAGCTATGGGGCTAGTAAGTTTTCTTTATTATGTTGTATCCTATGCTTATTGGTTCATATCAACTCGATTATCATTGTTGATGAAGAAGGTAGGGTGATTATAGAGAGGAGTTAATGTAATTTAAGTATAATGGGTGAGAGATTGTGAAGAAACAACCCGTGGGAATCCTTGGAGAAAAATCGGTCGGAGTACTGCCTGAGTAGTACCGCTGCAGTGAGACCAAAATAGCGGCAGCAATGTCGCTGCAGTGAAGCCCAATCTCGCGAGTGGGCCAATTTGTACCTCATCAAAGAAATTTGATTGCAAATAATGTAATAATTGACTGGTTATAGAATAGCCTCGAGCTAGGGTTGTGTTATACTTGATGAGGTGTAATTCTTATTTGTGTGTGTTTAATTGATATTTCAAACTGTGATATGTTGTGATTGAAATGATTAATGGAATTTGTGATAACCGAGCAACTAAATGTAGAGTGTACGTCATAATCATAGGTAAATTATTCACATGCCGAGGAAGAGGCCTGGGGCTGAGATGAGACTTCGATGAGTAAATTGTTTAATATAGTCATTAGTAAGGGCTTGGATATGAGCGGCTCATGCCCGAGGTGAACATCCAAGTGAGCGATATAAGAGAGTACACAGATAGCTATGACTAAATTATCATATGGCTGGATGTATAGACATGAGTAAACAGACATGTATGATAAAGGACTCATACGACAGGGTGTATAGTACATGGATTTCTAGAGTCCCCTGCAGGTCATGACTGGATGGGCAAATATAAGACCCTCTGGCATGTGTGTACAGTAATGTGAAAAAGGCGTGTGCTTGGCATATCACCATGGTATGATTGTGAGATAGAGATGATGCAGGTATGATATGATACATATACGACTGCAATGAACAAGAGGTACAGGTATACAAGTGTGATACAAGGTATACCGAGATGATTCGGGTATGATATGAGAGACACAGTTGAGATATAATACATGATGATACGGTACAAGTATGGGGCCATATGACATAATTATGATGCAACGAAACAAGTATGTACAGTTATTTGATCATGGAGTATTTGAATCCATCGGTATGGTTTGATGCTTCCTTGTGTGTGTTCTTAAGTTATTAAATCTATAATTGTGATTGAATGTTTGATTAAGCGGTTTTTGAGGGTCATAGAAGGTAGCATGACGAGTTTAGTAAAAAGGATAGTGATTTACCGGGAGACCGTTGGTGTAACTTAAATAATCATGTACTAAATTAGGAGAGTTAGTAAATCCTGTAAGTAATTAAATAGATCAATAAATGATAAAAGTGGACTTGGTTAAGCATAGTGAAAGGGTAAAGGAGGTCGACGTGCTATAAGGTTATATGGCGGAATACAAGAGAACTGAATCAGCTAAACCGGGCTACTAATTGCTTGGGTACTGCTGCAGTGAGTAAATTGTTGTTGCTACGGAACCGCTATGGCGCACTAAGCCACCTCTACAATAGGATAAGAGAGAGATAGATTGAAAGACTAATTGATGGATAGAATTATGGGGTGATTGCATGAACCTTTTTGAGTTATAAGAGACGATAATGTAGTTAATAAACTTAATGAGTTGTTGCATAAGTGGAGTAGTTGTTAGTTTATTTAAGGCAATTAATTATATGTTAATTTATATGTTGTTATGTGAACTAATCTCAGTCGGCCTATGATGCCTACTAGTATGTGTAGTGTACTGATACTACCTTACTACACCTTTTTGGTGTAGGTTGTGGCAGGTTGAAGTTTTTTGAATAACGTGGAATACTCAGCATCAACTTCTGTGTTCTTCTCCTCAGACAAAGTTATGTCATTTATCTTGTCAAGTATTCTGTTAGAGCTCTTGTACCTATCTAGACTAGATCTTGCGAGAGTCAAGGTTATTGAAAAACATATAGTTGATATCTAGAAATATTATTGATTTTTGTAAATTAATGAGAAAGTTTGGTATTTTAAGTGATGTTCCAAAAAGGGTTCTCCTATTGAGTAGAGCCAATGTAGGTGCCCGCATGACCTGCTCATTCTGGATCATGAAATTAGGTCTCCTAGAATCTTTACATACATCATAAGAAGCCATTGTAACATCCTTGAACTAATAGAAAGCTAACTCAACAAACTCTATGTCTCCAAGAAGTCCTCTGTGAACTTGTTCCAAACTGTAGGAGGTGCATTAGGTCTCCTAGAATCTTCAAATACATCATACCAAGCCATTGTAACATCCTTGAACTAATAGGAAGCTAATTCAACAACTTTTATGTTAGAAACATGCATGACCCTGAAAGTTTTGGAAAGATTATTAATAAAGTTTCGAGGATCCTCTATTGGACTAGACCCTATAAAGATTGGAGGATTCATAAGTAAAAATCCCAAACTCTGGAACTGATTAGCTCTCCTTGAGGAGCCATACTAGCAGAGGGTACAACATGTTCTTACGCTTGTGCATCCTCTAGTTAAGTAAGTAACTAAATTGCTCTTCTATATACTGGTTGGATGAACCAGGGGGTGGTAGAAGTGGTGTAGGTGCTTCTACAGATATAGGTGGTGCAGGTGCGTCGTAAATGTAGATGGGGCATGAACTCCTACCAGCCCTTCTAATCTAATCAACTAGGTCCTGATGAGTGTTTGACCGGATGAGATCCATTCATCCCTAGGCTAAATATTAATATCAAGGGATGACCCACCAATTATAGCCTCTAGATCTCTACTAGTGCTCGCTCTTTGGCTGACTTTGGCCTTATCATTTGAAGGCATAATCTGTACAAAATAGAGTACAGTTTGATTTAGAATCGACTCCTTAATATATAGCTCTATCACACAATCTAGAAAGTGAAAGAAGGTCATATTTCCTAGATACCCAAGCAATTCCCTAATTATAAATGTTGTGCGCAACATATTTATAAGTAAGGTTCTACTAGGTACAATTTCATAGACTTTCTAGGACACTTGAACTTAGACTTTGATACCAAGTTTTGTTATGTTTCAACTCTTGGTAAGGCAAACTATTCTCTATATAAACACGTAAACTTGATATGCCTAAATATAATAAATTATACAGCGTTAATATGCCTAAAAGCATCTAAAGAAAGCAAGTGGACATATTTTGAGTAAGAATCCATATATGTACAATATAAGGGGTTTCTGGCAAAAAATGTACAAGTCCTGGCATAACAATTGTCATAAACACATTACTAGTCTGTGAAACCTCTATTGAAATTTTAAAAACTGTACAATTGACATACCATTGGGACAGAGCCCCGACCTACCCAAGCTATTCATATAAATAACAAAAACTGATAAACTTGACTCTGCTCTAGATAGAGATGGAGCTCATAGATCAATAGTTGAAGTATTGGACAAGTGCCTGGTAGGGTGGTCTATTGCCCTGTCCATCTGATCTTGTATTGAGAATTGCAGCACCCCTACGTCAAGGGGTGTAAGTACAAAATCAATGGTACTCATATGTAAGACACACTGAATAATAAGACATAAGTGGAAGAATTATAAGATAGAGATAAGAAATATGACCTACCAGAGGTACTTGAAATTGAAGACATGATAGGAACCATCTTACTACTACCTCTTACACATTCTTGAGTCATTATACTTAATTCTTTCAAACCTATTTACTTAGCTTATTTAAGTCTCATACTTATCTACTGCTCTTAGCTTCTGAAAAATAACATATAATAAAATCATGGCCACTCTGGGGTCCATATCCTATAAAACTAAATAACCATCGGCCACTCTGGGGGCGTAAGATAAGCATCTGGTAGCCATACTAGAGGCCTCCTGTCTTTTAAACAATATCAAACTCATTATGGCCGTTCTAGGGGTGATGTGGCCTTACAAACCCAAATGAAAAATATCCGCTCTAGGGGCATAAAGCATAATTTTCAAGGAATATAAATCGGCCAAGCAAGGCATACAATAAACAAACTAATTAATTGTTCATGATTTATCTTCTATTTATCTTCTTAGACGTATTAAACATTTATTGTTAAGCTTGTTATACTATAGATTGATTTTTTAATGTCACGACCCAAGCTGAGACCCCGGATCGAGACACGGAACCTAGAACCATGAATGGTTCCAAGTAAACCTATGACATGAATATGATAGCTAAATATCATTATAACAAAGCTAATAACTAAATTGTGAAATAGCAAAAATCTGAATAACAAACATTTAACCAACAAAAATATCACAACACAGAATCCGAAGCTGAATACATAGGTCTATGTCTGGAAAGCCTCTAACATAATGACGAGCTAATGGAAAAACACCCCAACTAGCTCACTAAAAGTCTGTAACTGAAAATAACATACTCAACAAATTGAAGGTCCTCGAAGGATGAGGACTCACCAACAACAACACTTGGATAAACTCGGAAGACTAGCTAACAACGAGACTGAGTCTGAACGTTTGAACTTGTATCATGAAATGATACAACATAGAGTATGCGGTCAGTAATTGGAATGTACTGAGTATGTAAGGTAAGTAAAACAGGTTGAGTAAGTAAAAGTTGAAATCATGCATATCATAAATCCTAACATCATAAGATTTCGAGAGTAAAGGCCGTATGATGATATCTGAAAACATGAATAGACATAAACTGGATCTCATAACTGAATCGAATGACCCAAAGCTGAAACTGAGACTTTTAAGTAAAACTGATAAACTGATCATTGGGTCAAACCTGCTGAAAATATAATATCATAATTGATAAATATGCATAACTGAAATCATGAGGAATAATGAGAGACTCGTCATAGAACCGACACTATCACGATAGAGCTAACGTGATCCCAACTATTACATTAAAGTGGACAGAGCTGTCTAAAGCCTTGTAAGGGCTAAGGGCGCTACCATGATATCGATATCTAGATGAAGGCCCAATTGGGTCAGGGGAAGCTTACAAGGGAGGTCCCAAAGTAACTAGATAATCCTACATTGACATGTAGTTCTGAGACCCGAGTCTTCCTGAACCCCTAGCCTACTTGGTGCTAGACACTGCTTCCAAAAACATACAAAGTGGTCTCCATTATTTTTCAATGAAGATGAAACCATGATTTTTCAACGAAGCGATAACGAAATCACATGCATAATCCGAAATCTGAATATGGCGAGTCTTGGCTCCAAACATACCACAAGTTGAAAGTGGGAGTATAGACTTCAAAACTATATGGTAAGCTGATATTATAAAACTATATTGAATCATGAAAACATGCTTAAATTATATGAGCTTTCCTAAACTTTAACATACTTGAAATAGATTAATAATCGAAAATCATGAAGTCATACATGGATAAATCATTAACATTCTTTCATGCTAGGCATCTTCTCATACTTGAAAAGACAGATCATAAACTTGACTTTTCATGAAACTTGCATAATTGGCCATAATTCTTCTAAAACTTGAAATCATGAATCTATAATTAACTTGTACATAAAATATGCCCATGAATCTTAGAACATCATTTGAAACGTGAAGGAATTGACCCATGAATAAAGTGAAAGAATTTCATAAACTTAAGTTAAAACCACATAAGATCAAACACTTGAATTCATAAACTTGAGGAGAAATTTGGGCATAAGAGTGAAGGAAAACTCTCATTCTTGGCCCTACATACCTGGGTAATCTGATTCTACACTCTTCCTTGAGACTAAGAGATTTGGGGAAGAACTTGAAGAATTCTAGGCTTGATCTCCTATGGAATCCTCTTAACTTGCATGCATGGGAAGGGAATGAGTTAGAATAATCAAAACCCTCTTAAAAACCTCCTAACAGAGTTTAAGATGACGTAGTTTAGGCCTTAGGAGCTTAGGAATTATGAAAACACTCTTACTAATTTTGCAGTCAATTAACACTGCCAGTCCCAACGAGGGACATCACGATTCATTAGGAGGAGTGACGACACGTGGCCCTCACTCATTACCTTCATTGGAACTTCTGATTTCCTTCTTCTTGTACTCCTGACCACGGCTCACTTGATGAACTGTGAAGTGACACCAGGACTCATCCCTTCATTTGTCCAGTTCACTGAATCTCAACACTATTTTTTCCTCCTTGCCCAACCAACGGGTCGACCCACGACTCGTGGGGAGTGATGATGACTCTTCATCTCTTCTATTGCCACTAACCAAGAATGTCATAACCTCAAACTGGGCACCTCCTAACGGGTCACTAAATGACCAGTTAGTTCATACCACGAGTCACCGGACGACTCGTTCTGTGACCTGGTGCAAAAGTTTCTGCTTTCTTAGCTCAATCCTCGGGTCTGATCTTAGGGACTTTTGGGGTATTACAATATCTCCCTCTTGGGAACATTCATCCTCAAATGTGGGAAAACATACTGAATAATTGGGGAAAGAAACTGAAATCCCAAATATTGAATATCTGGAGCTGAAAACTGACAGAGTGACTGACTCCGGATTGATGTACATGACTGGAATGAAGTCATGAATCACACATACACATGCTGACATAAAGGAACTAAGAGACATGAACTAAACATGAAGTTGAATAGGTTATTAGAGAGGAAACCAATACCTTATACTGGAACAAATCCGGAAGGGAATAAATGTGGGTACCTAGCCATCATATCTACTTTGGCTTCTGAAGTAGCTCTCTCAATAAGCTTATTCCTCCACAGAACCTTTATTGAAGCTACTTCTTTGTTTCTCAACTTTCAAACCTGAAGATCAAGGATCTCAACTAACACCTCCTCATAGTTAAGGTTATCCTTTACACCTACACTCTCCACCGGAACAACCAAAATTGGGTCACTAATGCACTTCTTTAACAATGATACATGAAAAGCAGGATGTACCAAAGCCAACTCCGCTAGTAGCTCTAACTCATAGGCCACTTTTACAACACGTCTCACAATTCGGTAGACACCAACATATCAAAGACTAAGATTCCCTTTCTTTCTGAACCTCATCACCCCCTTCATGGGAGACACCTTCAAGAACACCCAATCCTCAACTTCAAACTCAAGCTCTCTTCGCCTAAGATCGGCATATGACTTTTGACAAATCTAAGTTGTTTTTAGTCTTTCCCTTATAAGTTAAACTTTCTTCATAGCCTCATGAATTGAATCTAGCCCTATCAACATAGCCTCATCTACCTCAAACTAACCAATGGGCAATCTACACCTCCGCTCATAAATAGCCTCGAATGGAGCCATCTGAATGCTGGAGTGGTAGTTGTTGTTGTAAGAAAACTCAATAAGAGGTAAATGATCATCCCGACTACCTTTGAAGTCAATCATACATGCTCTCTACATAGCTTTGAGAGTCTGAATGGTCCACTCAGCCTAAGCATCTATTTGTGGGTGAAAATTTATGCTAAGCTTGACCTGAGTACCAAGTCCTTTCTGAAATAATCTCCAAAACTCTGAGGTAAACTGAGTAACTCTATCTGAATTGATGGATAAAGGCACTCCATGCAACCGAACTAACTCTTGAATATATAATTTAGCATGGTCCTCAACTGAATGGGTGGTCTTGACTGATAAAAAATGAGCTACTTTACTCAACCTGTCTACAATCACCCAAATAGAGTCATACTATCGACGTGTGCGAGGNATCGACGTGTGCGAGGTAACCCTGTGATGAAATCTATATTGATATCTTCCCACTTCCAAGTGGGAATACTGATGTCTTGTAGCACACCTCCAGGTCTTTGATTCTCAACTTTCAATTTTTGACATTTCGAACACTTAGCCACAAACTCTACTATGTCGTTCTTCATGCCATTCCATCAATAGACTTCTCGTAGGTCACGATACATCTTGGTGGAACATGGATATATAGAATATCGGGAAACATGAGCCTCATGCAACATCCATTCCCTCAAATCATCAATGCCCCGAACACACAAATGACTTTGATATCGAAGTACTCCATCTCCCTCTTGGGGGAAGACCTATACCTTTTGATTCTAAAATGCTTCCTTCAAATTTACCAAATTAGGATCCTCATCTTGTCTAGCCTTGACCTCAGTACCAAAGAGAATTTTGAACCATTTTGAACAATGACACCACCGTCTGTAGAATCAAAAGGGCGAACCTCTATCGTGCAAACCGATGCACATCATCACCAACTCTTTCCTTCCATCTTCCACATGAGAAACACTTTGCATAGACAGTCTATTAAGGGAATCCGCCACTACATTGGCCTTTCTCGGATGGTAAAGGAAACTCATGTCATAGTCCTTGAGAAGCTCTAACCACCTCCTTTGTTGCAAATTCAAATCTTTCTGAGTAAACACTTATTGTAGGCTCTTATGGTCTGTGAGCATATTTACATGCAGCCCATACAAGTAGTGCCTCCAAATCTTCAATGTGAACATCACTGCTGCCAATTATAGGTCATGCATCGGATAATTATTCTCATGAGTTTTAAGTTGTCTAGAGGCATACACAATGACCTTACCATGATGCATCAATACACAACCAAGACCAACTCTAGAGGCATCACAATACATAACAAATATGTCTGTACCCTCAGGTAAGGTCAATACTGGGGATGAAGTGAGTCGAGTCCTTAACTCTAGAAAGCTCTTCTCACAAGCATCTAACCACTGAATTTTAACTTTCTTGAAGGTCAACTTAGTCAATGATGCTGCAATTGATGAAAATCTTTCAACAAACCTCCTGTAGTAACCAGCTAAATTCAAGAAACTCCTAATATCCGAAGGATTAACTGGTCTAGGTCAATTCCTTACAACTTCTATATTTTGGGGGTCCACCTGTACACCCTTACTTGACACCAATAGTGACCCAAAAATGCTACTGAGTCCAACCAAAACTCATGCTTACTGAATTTAGCAAATAACTGGCGATCCTTGAGAGTCTGTAGCACGATCCTCAAATAAGCGGCATGTTCCTCCTCGCTCTGAAAGTATATGAGAATGTCTTCTATGAAGACAATCATGAACATATCCAAGTATGGCTTGAACACCCTGTTCATCAAATCCAGCTACAGAAGCATTCATTAGTCCAAAATATATAACTACAAACTCATAGCGACCATACCGAGTCCTGAAGGCTATCTTCAGGATGTCACTCTCCCTAACTGTAAGTGGATGATACCTGGATCTGAGGTCTATCTTTGAGAAGCACTCCTCAAGTTGGTCAAACAGGTCATTAATTCTGGGGAGGGGATACTTGTTCTTGATTGTAACCTTGTTCAACTGCCAATAGTCAATGCACATACAAAGAGGACCATCCTTCTTTCAAACAAAGAGAATGGGTGCTCCCTACAAAGACTTGCTAGGTCTGATGAAGCCCTTATCTAAGAGATCCTTTAACTGCTCTTTCAACTCCTTTAGCTCGACTGGAGCCATTCTATAAGGAGGAATAGATATAGGTTGCATATCGGGAAGAAGATAAATACCAAAATCAATCTCCCTCTCGGGAGGTACTCCTAGTAGATCATTAGGAAAAACCTCCGGCTACTCACATACGATAGGGACAGACTGAAGGGTCATGATTTTAGATGTTATATCCTTAACCCGAACTAGATGGTAAACACAACCCTTGAAAATTATCATTCTGGCCTTAAGGTAGGAAATGAAGTGACCTACAGGGGTACAATTGAACTACCTTTTTAGTCTGGGACTTGCTCATCTGGAAATCGAAACTCTACCGTATGGGCAATGCACTGAGGCATAATATGCATGTGACCAATCCATACTAGTGATAACATCAAAATTTTTCATGTCTAACTCTACAGGATCATCTGAGGTGACTTTCTGAAAGACTATGATAGGGCAATTTCTGTATACCCGTCGAGCTATAACTGAGTTACCGACTGGAGTAGAGACTGAGAAGGGTTCTGATAGGATTTCAGGACTGACTCTGAAACTAATAGCAACATAAAGAGTCATAAAAGACAAGGTAATCCCTAGATCTAGAAATGCATATACATTAAGTTGAAATACTCGTAACATACCAGTGACCACATCTGGAGAGACCTCCTGCTCTTGACGAGATGAGAGGGCATAAAATCTATTTTGATGCCGACCATCACCTGCACTAGTGGATGCACCCTGCTGAGTTGAGCATGCTGGTGGAGTTGCTGAACTGGTAACTGGGTCACGGTCTCTACCATGGCCCTATTTGGCTGCTAGACAATCTCTAAGCATATGGCTAGGCTTCCCGTACCCAAAATATGCCCCTAAACCTGCTAACACTATCCGATGTGCCTCCTACCTCACCTGTCACAAACTGGAATACTAGGATCTACTAATCTGCTCCCCTGACCTCGAGAGCCTGATGTCTTTCCCCTTTGATCTCGCCTAGGCCTGGATGACACACTGGCTGATGAAGGCACTGGGGCTGACATCGATGGTGGGATTGCTGACGATTTCCGTTACCAGACCTCTGCTGGGAAAACCCAAAACTATCTGTCCTAGCCCTCCTGACCTCTCTCTCCCTCTCTCTCATCTACACTACCTCCATCTACTGTACATACAAGACCAATCGAGAGAAGTCAATATTCTGATGAAGCATAGCGGTCCTGCAGTCCTTGACCAAATAATCTGCTCACCGGAGTCCTCTAATCGACCACCATCTATGACGCATACTTGGACAACCGAATGAACTCTAGAGCATACTCCTGAACGGTCATTTTATTTTGTTATAGATTCATGAACTCGGCCTCCTTGATTTCCCTTATCTCTCGAGGAAAGAATCGGTCTAAGATGCGGTGAGAAACTCATCCCAACCAACGGGACCCGTTCTGACTCCCAGCTATCCTTCCTCTGCCTTTACCATATATGAGCGACTCCTTTCAACTAATAGGAGGCTAAGTTTTCACACTCTTCCCCCGTTACCCCCATAATCTGGGTGATCTTCTGGATCTCCTCAATGAACTCATGTGGGTTGTCCTTCACTCTAGATCCAAGAAACTCAGGGGGATTCATCCTGAGGAAATCCTGAACTCTAGACGCCGTTGTGTTCCCATTCTGGGGAACATGAGCCACTGCCTGCTGATTGACCTGAGTGGTTAATGCTTGTGCCAACATCTGAATGGATGCCCTAAACTTACCATGGGCAACCTACTCTGGCATGGGATCCGCTGGGGCTGGTGGGGCTTGCTAGTGCTCATCTCCATTGTCATCCTCATGGCCATTTCCATTTCCATTCGTTCTTTCATTCATACGGTGTGGAGGCATGATTCTTCAAACACGTATAGCACGAGTTAGAAGGATAGAAAGATACTTCATCATACAACATAGATCATGAAGGAAGAAAAAATTCCTAAAATGTTTCATAGCCTCTTTGTTATAAGTGACAAATTTAAACATGTAATAATTTTTTTAGGTACAAGTGCATAAATATTTTTTATAACACACTTAAAAAATTTAGACGTGTAATAACTATTTCAAAGTACAAGTTACAATTTAGAGTGATGGATGACACTGGTACTATTTCTTTGATCATGTATGTGAAATTTGATGCTATAAGTATGTAGTTAAATATTTATTTATCATGATAATTAAAATATATTAATTCAATGTCGACTTAAATATTATATGTAATTTTAACTACATTGGACATAGTAATAGTTAAAACAAATGACAATAGTTATAATTTATTAGGTTTTATAAATTTTATGTTTGTTGTGATTAAAATGAGCATGTGAATATATTCTCAAAATTTTGAGAATAATATTAATGATCCATTACATATTAAAGCAAAGATAAAAAGAAATCAAGATGTATAACAAGTTCTCTTCATATGTGATGAGCAGGTTCTTATTCTTCGTATGGTGATGTTGGATTTATAAGCGAATTGCATTTTATAACCTAAATTTTCCTCTATTAACTAAGTGATTTAAGCTTTGTTCGGTTGAAATCAATTATATATATATATATATATATTAGTTCCATTTTTAAGAAAATGTGGAAACTTTATTGATGAAATTTATAGAAAATAAATACAAACTTTATTGACTTAGAAGAGTTGTTGTAGACAAAGTAAATGAGTTTGTCCACAATTGTTTGTTTGTTGTATCAATGATAATTCTTATTATCTATAAATAAAATATTTACCTTATAAAAAATATAAGACTTAATTGAATCATCTTTATTATTTTGAAATTGTAAAGGGAAGAAGAGTAATCAAGAAGTATATTTCTATAATTCGTTTTGCTTACTATATCTCGGCCCTTGTGTTAAAAGTTATTGATTCGTGTTAATATTTTCTTGATTTGCTTATATTCATAAGATGGCTAATTTTTATATTTTATATAATAGAGAAGATGGAAAAGACTATACAAGATGTGGTGAAGAATCTAATTACGCATTGAAGTTTCATAAATTTTATTCCATAACTTTATTTTGCACAGCAGTGTATCTCCAATTAAATTATTAGTGACTATATGATTCATTTCTTTTAATTGGATAGAATTTTTTATTATATGGTGTAGTACATTATTACATAGATGTATATTGAATTTTTTTAAAAAATCTCCAATAAGATATTCTTTAATATCTTCGCACATTATACGGTTACGTATAGTAATATATAATTTAAAGGAAAGAAATCTAATCTAGAATTAAGTCCAAGTCACACATAGGTAGATCTTGATACGTGTATGATTTTAGGACATAATTTAAATTATTTTGGGCAAAACTAACTAATATTTTTTGGACTAAACTCAAATTATGACAAAGTGGCCACAACTTTGGATCAATACAAATATATATATACTATATTAAAAGTGTGAATGCATTTTAAAATATTAATTGAATTTTTTTGTCCTTTATTAAAAAATTTCTTTAATAGATAAATTGTTATTTTCTTTTTCTTAAATAATTATCATTTACTTATTATTCCAATATATAGGACTTTAAAAATAATTAAATTAATAGCTATTAAATTTTTACTTATTGATAAAAGGTAAGAACTTCTAATATTTACTACTTTAAATTGACTAAATTTTTGCTTCTTAAATCTTTCCTTATTTAAACTATATTAAAAGTCTAACATTTAAGACTTTATATATATATATATATATATAAACAACATACTTTAAGTTGTTTCAATTAATATAATGTTTTTGTTATTCACTATCTTTAGTGAAATCTACACTATTTCTTTCATTTTAATTTTAGTGAAGGTGTTTGACTAGACACATGGGTGAGAGAGAGAGAGAGAGAGAGAGAGAGAGAGAGAGAGAGAGGTGAGCTAAGAATGAAACATTTAACATTAAGTTATTACTAAATATTTAAAAAAGTACGATCAAGAATTTCATCGCAGGATATCATTTATTTTTGTCTTTTAAAAATAGAGCTCACGTTTGACAAGAAATAGTTATTTAATTATTTTTTAATATTATATTAAATCCTTCCTTATTTAAAATATATAGAAAATATTGTATTTAGAAATTTAAAAGCGATTATAATTTTGTCTTTTGAGAAATAATTATATATTGGACAAAATTGCACTTATAATGTAAATCAAGTTTATGTTTAGGATTGCTGAAAATACAATTTGAATAAAGAGGTAGCCAGAGTGCACCAACATCTTGCGTTAACGAGGGTCGGAAAAAGGATCGGACCCCAAGAGGTGTAATATAGACAGTCTAACCCAATACAAATATTTGTGACTGTTTCCACTAATTTTGATGAGTCTTTCTTAGTGGACGATTAGTTACAAATAAATAAATACATTTATGATATGATATCCAATTTATTACTTGTCAAAACAAGCCACTAATAACTCACGATACGTTTCGTAAGTGTTAAATATTTAAATGAATAATTTATACTATATATGTTCTATAGTGCTATACAATTTTTGTGTTATAAAACATCTTCGTAATGCTAATATTAATATTAAATGTTAATAATTAAAACTTATAAATAAACATACAAAATATATAAAAAATTAATATGAAATTACATATTGCATGCATTTAAGTGCCCGTGTAAAAGTGAATGATTTTTTTAACCTTTCAATCATTCACTATTTCTGATTTTTGTTCATTGAAATAAGTATTAGAAAAAAATTGAAGAGAAAAAGAACTATTAGATTAGATTAAACTCTTAAACATAATCATTTATCAATTTAAGAAATTTATATATTTTTAAATTCTTATATTGTTACACAAATACATCTTTTAAATATTTATTATTATTACTACAAAAGACACGCGCGAGGTGCCCACTAACATAACACTAGTGTGTGTGTGTGTGTGTATTATATTAATAGTGTGAAAGCCCTTAAAAATATTGATTGAACTTTTTTCCCTTCATTAAAATACATTGCAATAGACAAAATCGTCATTTACTATTTTTATAGAATAATTATTTAAAACTATTATTTTTAATTATTTTCATCTTTCTTTATCATATTAGGTTTTTTTTTTTCTAAAAAAATTAAAAAAATTAAAAAAATTAAAAAAATTAAAAAAATTTTTTTATATTTTTTTAGAAAAAAAAATTAACGCGTAAATTATTTTTTTTTGGTTGGTTTTTTGTTTTTTTTAATATTATTATTTTTTAAATCTTAAAATTTTAAAAATATTTTTATTTTTTTAATGTTTTAAAATAAAAAAATAAAAGCACTTCCACAAAGAGTTTTTCTTTTTTTCCCTTTTGATTTGAAATTTTTTTTTTTCCTTTTTTATCGTAGAATTTTTACAATATTTTTAAATTATAAAATTAAAAAACCAAAAATAATTATTACTTTAATTAAAAAAAATATTTTATTTTTTGTATTGTATTTATTGACGATGTTTTGGTTTTTATTTTTTTATTAATAATATTTAATTTCACTTTAAAAATTTGTGTTTATAAAACATGATTTAATTCATTAACTCTCTTACATCAACACTTTTGATTCAATCTCCAACGTTATATATTTTCGTATTAATTTCTCTTATTCTTTTTTTCATGTTATGAATTTTTAATCGTTGTAGATTTGAATTATGCCAGCTTGTTTGTATTCAAAATAATTTAATTTAGTTTGTCTTCTTTAGCTGAATCTAATATTGATACTATGTTATCTCTTTTAATTGAGTCTTATATTGATACTATGTGATTTAAAATTTTTGTGTTATTTATAAGCGGCGTTCTTCATGTACTCATACATCTACAAGTATCATCTATTCAGGTAAGTAATCTCTTTATCTTGTTAAATATTTTTATTTTTTTTAAAATAAATGTAAAATTACTTAATTTCTTCACCATCTCAATTTATTTTAGATAATATTTTTGGCAATGGAATCTAAAGGTTTCGTGAACAAAACTATGCCAATTAACAACTTAAGAACGATATGATTTCAATTGATAGTAAGTCTTAGTAATTGGAGTTGGATTAGTGAAAGATAAAAAGTGAACAAGGAAGGTACATGAATGACTATAACATTAGTTGATGAAAATGCAATAATTTTTTTTTGTATCATATTCTATATTTATATTTTATTTTTTTAGATTTATGTTTGAGTTTTTATCTATTTTTATTATATATATATATATATATATATATATATATATATTTAATCATTAAAGTTTAATTTTTGCAGGGCACATAGTTCATGCTATACTTTCAATAATTATATATTGAAAAGTGAAAAAAATAGTTCTCCTTATTGCGCATTACTATAGTAGTTAACTGGTCTTCATGACAATTTAATATGAATTATCATATATTTTTAGTTTCAGCAAACATCAATTAAAATTATTAAAAAAGATTATTGCAAAGAGAATATTAGACAAAGTTTATGGAAAAGATCTGAAAAAAAAGAAACAACAGAAATAAAAAACAGAATAATCAAAATCTCATTATTTACTGGAAAAAAAAGAGAAAACAAAGCTGAAAATTGCTCAAGATAAAAGATAAAGTAGGACAAAGTTGGTGAAGAGGACGCCTTGGAATTGTAACTTTTATAGAAACATTTTAAAATATAGATAAAAATTAGGATTCATAAATCAAAAAAGATTTGAACTCTACACATTTTCTATTATTATATTTTCAAACAATTTTGTTTCATTTGAAAATGCATATAATCTTTAGTAGAATAATCTTTGGCAGTTTTTAGATTTCCACAACTAATCACAACATTCAATATATGCATAATATTTTACTCCTATTTACTTAACAAAATATTTTTGTAGATATAAGCTATGTATTTAATTTTATCTTTTTTTTAAATAAACAGAAAATATTAATATTTATATATACATATAATGCATGTAAGTGCTCATGTAAAGGTGGACAATTTTTTTTATCTTTCTGATCAAAACGCTATTTCTAAGACGTTTTTATTCATTGGAACAAGTACTAGAACAATCGAAGAAAGAACTATTAGATTGGATCAATTTTAAACACAATCATTTATCAATTTAAAATTTATAATTCTTTTTTAAATTTTTATTGTTACACAAATACATCTATGTAATTTTTATATATTTATTCTTATTAATATAAGGTATACGAGGGAAAACGCGTACGCATAGATATATATAAGCAGAAGCATAAGAATACGCCAACTGTTAAAAGCATAATAAAACATGTGCACAATCTAAGGAAAAAGCTCCCCCAAAAAAATTGACCATATTTTTAACAAAAAGTGAAACCAAAAAAAGTAAAAAAAAAATAAAATAAAACCTACAAGTACCTTGCCCAACTAGTTCCACTAACACAAACACACATACTGTTATAAAAATATTCAAATATATTGGATTAGTTTTACATTTTGGATCATTAACAAATTAAATCGAGAAATAAAATAGTATTCAAAGTTATTCCCATCGTAATCGGATGTGTAATTTTATTTGAAACTTTCGATACTTTTCTATAGAATGCTTAGAAATAATGTTTTGAAATAAAATTTTTCTGAGTTTTCACTAATATCTATATTACTTATATATGTTTTTGGCTCTTTCAATTCACTTTATTTCTTTAAGTTGTATTTATTACGGAAATAAATAAACATCCAACTTGAATGAGGTTATTGAATTTGAAACTAGTATAACTTCTCTTTTATGGCTTTATAGTTTTATGGCCAAACTTCTTAAAAGCACTTTTGAGCAAGCAATTGTGTTTGATCCAAACTTTTAAAAAGTATTTTAAATGTATTTTTACAAACGTGCTTTTAAATAAGTTTTTGGGAAGAAGCTACTTTTTTTGGCTAACATAACAGTTTCTGCTGCTCACTAAAAATATTTATTTCTCTCAAAAACTTAACCAAATACCATATTTTTTAAAATAGGTGTTTTAGAAAATAAGCATTTGTTCAAATGAGCTAATAGTCTTATATGAATAAATTTTCTATATTGCAACTCTTTGGGATAAAAAAAAAAGTACCACAATCTCTCTCTTCTTAATTAATACAATTTGACTCACATATATTTCTAGATATTATTGTTCAAACACACCGTACAAGATATGACACTTACTTTTTCATTATATTGAAATTTCAAGTACTCATTGCCTGGAATTTGAGGGTTCGAGTTGTTAGAATATGACATGTTACAAATCGCGAAAAATAAAATCTTTCCATATCAATTGAATTAATTATTCAGGATGAAAAAGATAAAGAAGTGATATCTGCGTGATTCTTCTTTATATTAATCCTTTTCCTCTCAAATTAAAGTTTCTTTTTTTATCAATTGATAGTTATAATCTTCCCCAACATGTTTTGTTCTTAATTGGTTGTATATTTTTAATCTGAAACTTCAAAAAAATTTATTCGCAAACAATGAGGTTTCAATCTATTGGCAAAAAATGCAAGAAAAAATTTACCCAAATTTTCTATTATAAGATTTTACTGTTGGAGTTTGGATTTGTGTTAATTAGTTAGCCTGAAAAGATAGTGACATGACACTTGGTGGATTAATAAAAAGCTTAATATTTTACATTGTGTGTGTGGATAAGCTAGGTCTAATATGGGTGACACTCTATAAATAGAGGCCAGCGCTTTCTAGCTGTTAGGAAACTCTAGTATATTCAGTTTTTGAATACGTGGTTGGCGTCCCATTTGACGAGATAGCTAGTGGATCGTGGAAGTTGGTCTCAAGCTTAACCGCCGATTACCACCGTTGCTAAATCAATGGAGATGAATGGTATGCTTCCTTTGTTCTATCTTAAGATTGTGTTTATGCTTGAGTCTTAATCTCTACTATGACTGCGAATTAATAAACTTATAGTTGGTATCAAAGCCACCATAGTTATGGATTAAGATTTAATCTTCCGTCACCAAAAAAATTGCTTAGTTGAAAATTGATTATGCTTTATGACGGCGGCAACATTGTAAAAGAAATTGAGGTCAGAGCATTAGGTTCTGTGGATTGGGCTTGCATAGGTTCTTTACTTATGTAAATAAAATATTAATCTTTAATATATTGGCCTACCACAAATCTTTCACTGCTTCCTCAAAATTCGTTTATTAAGTGTTGTCTTGGTTGGTTGTCTTTTGATTTAATATTATTTTTGTGTAGCGATAAACATATACCGGAGAAGTTAATATCAGGCAGTCTTTGAAAAGAATTTAACTAGAGCAGAATCTCTTTGAAAATGCCATTAGTTGTTTTCCATGAGGATTAAAGCTAGAGTTGAACATTACGGTAAAAGATTTTCAATTGCATCACCTTATCGCAAGTGTACAAGTACGCTAGAATGCAAGAAGCTTATATTCAAGCCATTAGACAGACTTCTTCTGTTTCAAACACCGGAAGAACCAGCCTAGAGAAGGTTCATGGAGCAAAAAAGTCGAGAAAATCCATCTTAACAAATCCTAATACTAGAATAACTTCATTTCGAAGAATTTACCACTTAAGGAGGTCTAATCTAGAGGAGATGGATGAGAAGAGAGCAAGGATTATGTTTCTTCCGTGATGAAAAATATGTGATTGTATAAATGCAGAAATTCTAAACAACTATTTATATTGAAAGTTGAAGAAAATGAGGAGGAAGAACAAGTCCAAAAATATATTCCACCAGAGGAGTTGATGATAGAGAATTTTGGTTCTCAAGAAGCCACTAAACACATGGAGATTTCCATTCATGTCTTGAATGGGTCCTTGGGCTAGAACCTTAAAGGTAGCTTTAGCTATCATACTAAAAAGCCTTTACACATTTTGGTGGATATTGGCAGCTCCCTGATTTCATGAATCGGTAGTACAACAGCTAGATTGTCAAATTGTTCGAGCTATTTACATACGGTGGCGCGGCCAATGGCTCTATGAAGGTGGACCATATGCGCAGGATTTCTTGGTTACTGTAAGGAGCAGAATTCTCAGCTGAGTTTTTACTTTTACCCTTAGGATCTTGTGGTGTTGTTATAGGAGTCCAATGGTTGTTAACTCTAGGGGAAATCAAGATGAATTTTAGAATTTGACAATGGAATTCATGTACAAGGGCAAAAAGCATGTATTGAGATGTGCTGGTAGACAAATCTTAGAATTCTGGAGGAAACTTGGCTAAACTTTCAGGTAATCACTCAGAACTCTGTATGATCCAATTAGTTCCTACCATGTGTAATGAAGTACAATGGTATGCTTTAAATCTAAGGAAAGTGAACACAATAATGATCAGCAAACCTACTATATGAGTTCGGGAATTTTGTTTGAGCCTACTCAATTACCTCCCTCAAGGGGTGTGTTTGATCACAGAGTACTGTTACACCATGGTACTGGACCAATTAAATAATTACCTTATAGATATCCATCCATCAAAAAGGATGTTATTGAGTCTTTGATACAACAAATGTTGGAGCAATTGTTCAACCAAGTAATAGTCCCTTTGCTGCTCATGTAGTTCTTGTGGGGAAGAATGATGAGACTTGAAGACTATGTGTTGATTACATAAGACTTAAACAAAGCAACTGTGAAGAAAAAATTCCCTATACCTATTGTGGAGGATCTACTGGATGAGTTAGGAGGATCTAAGATTTTTTTTCTAAAATAATCTTAGGTCGAGATTACCATCAATTAAGAATGGTTGTTGAAGATATTCCTAAAACTGCGTTTAGGACTCATTCAGGACATTTTGAATATTTGGTGATGCCTTTTGGATTATCAAATGCACCAGCCACCTTTCAAGCATTGATGAACTCTTTATTCAGGCCTTCTTAAAGAAAGTTTGTATTAGCGTTGTCGCGCCCCATTTTTTCTCGGAAAGCGGGATACAACTTGTGACAACTCTTAAGGGTTATTAAATTTAAGAAGAGTCGCCACCTAACGATTTGAGGTGCGTTAGGGCGTCGTACTAACCTAAGAGTCTGTTATACCAGCCTAGGTCACCAGAGTCGAGTAAGGGTTCAAGTACCTCGAAAAGAAGGTGTTAGGCACCTTCCGAGGTCACAGCTGTGGGTCCCTTCTGGATTCATTATTATGTGGGAAATTACTAAGTGATCAAAAAGGTCAATTATTTTATTTTAAAAATCTAATGTATCTATGTAATTTAAACAACAAACCTTTATAAAAAGAAAAATAAATAAATCATTTATAGTAGCACAAACTAAGTGATGAAATGATAATTAAGCTATTTGCTAATTAAGCATATAAAAATTATTTTAAACAAATAAATGTCCAAAAGCGATTATTACACTAAAAGATATGAGGCCTAAGTGATAAAGTAATTAAGTCATAAACTTATTTATTACCAATTATTTTAAAGATACTTTACTAATTAATATGCTAGATTTTAGATTAATGAGAAGGAACAAGTTAAACCATATTAAGAAATAATAACAAAACTTGAGCTCATGATAATTAAAATTACATAAAAGAGCAAAGAAAGAAATTTAGAAATTAAGAATTGTAAATAAATTTATAACAATCTCAATGAATTTAATATTAAAAGAAATATTTTTGAAAGTTTAAAATATTTATTGATTTATAGGGATGATAACATGATATGGTAGATAAGTGAACTTAAACCTTAGCAACGAATTAATTTGAGGGCCGTCCTTAAGTTTAAGATAATGATGATGATAATTATATTATTATTATCCTTTTTAAGTTAATTTAATTATATATATATATATATATATATATATATATATATATATATATATATATATATATATTACACACTTAAATAAAGACTTAAATTTTAAAATATAAACATATAATAATGTTATATAAATACACATAATAATTTTTTTTAAAACTTTGGTTGATATGGCTCTCGAGGAAAAGGGGCAGCTTTGTTTTAAGGTTAGGAATTAGACCTCGTAATTCCTTTTACTTTCCCATTAACTATAAGTTAAGGGATAGTATTTATCTTCAAAAGAATTTATATAAAAAAACAATCGTAATACATCACCTAGTTCAAAATAACGATTGAATCTGAACAATGATTTTAGTTTGAACAGAAAAACAACAAATAGTTAAAGTCATGCAAAAAATATTTAGGAAAAAAAAGGTTAAACAATTAACACATAATCCCCACCGCCTTAAAATCGTGTGGACATATCTAACTTGAAAGTAAAAAAATTAAGCGATTAGCATATAATCCTACCCCCTTAGTCATCCTCTTTTACTATATTTAGAGTTTATTACAAACATTGCAACTAATAAAAACGAAATAAATAAATAAATAAATAAATTAAAAAATAAAATACAATAAGTACAATGTAAATAATTAAATTCCCAAGAGTCATTTCTCGTCCCAACGACTCTCCAATGGAATTCCACAGTGCAATAACTAAGACCTGTTAAAGGTTAGTACAACCGTAGATGCAACAATAATCTCGAACTTGAATAGTCATGTTAATGAACACGTTAACACATGGTCATGATGATAGATGTGATTAGGAAGAATAAATAACAAAGATTTAACAAATAAAAGGAATCATTAGAGTAAATAAAATAACTTCGGTAAATGACAAGTAAAGAAAATCGAATGTCGATTGTTACCCACACTCAACACGTCAATATCACGAGAATCTCCCGGATTTCGAGCAGTACTCGTGTTGAGGCGAGATTAGAGGAAAGATAAGTTATCTCGGAAAAAGAGAGCAGTTGTACTTGAGGGTAAAACCAAGTTTTTCTTTTTGAACCACTCCCGTTGAATGTTAAGCGGTATAAAATATTTTTCCTATTGAAAAGTCATCTTCCCCCTCAATAAGAAAAGAAAGAGCATTATTATATTAGAGAGCATAATCAATGAAGTAAAAAAATGGAAGGAAGTCCTCAATCATAGAGATCCTTTCCTTTAAACAAATTTAATTACTGTAATTAGCATAATTAAAATCAATTATCTATAGACATGTCTAAATCAAAACCAATAAAAATATTTAAGCATACATAATTATTTAAAGCGATAATTGAAGGAGGGCATAAATCATAACAAATTTTCTATGAATAAGAATAATATGCCATAAATAAATAAATGATTAAGTTGTTCGTAATTACCATATGAAGCATGTTATTATCAGATTATACTCACAATAATAAAAGGTAATAAATCACTCCAAACAGATTAAGGAGAATAAAATATCATAAGAAGTCAATTATGGTGTTGATTAATCATAAATAAGTCAATTATTAGAGCATGTTCAAGTTTACCATAAACAAACATATACTTCAATTATCCAAATAATTAAAGAGGGTAAGTACGAATTGATTATGACCAAATTTCTTAATTACGAAGACAATTAGGAGTATGAATCAACTGCGATTTCTCTTAGATAAAAACAATCGAATAACAAGTTTGTCAACTAGTTTTGAAATTTCAACAAGTGGATTTCAAAACAGTCATATAGGTTAACTATCATTCAACACAAACTACCAATTAGACTTGTTTAACGGAAGGAGATAGTCATTTGAGATATTGAAATTCGATGGACATTAAGAAGTATGGAAAAATCATCACTTGTAATCAAGTAAAGTAATAAGCGAATGCATATCGCAAAAGACTGATCTAGTTAAAATGATTAAAATTTTAGTATATGCCAAGAGCTTCATAAATGCTGAAAGAATATTATAACTTCGCCTCTAATCATGAATAAATAACATATGAAGATAGTGACTATGAACCAAATAATAAAACAGGAGTATTACATTGGAGAGAGATATGTTAAGGATTAAAGTATACCAAGAAAATCATACGGGATTGAGGTCCGAGATCTACAACATCATACAAATCGGTTATGACTATAATAAATAGAATAGTACCATAAATTATACAAGACATGCCAAAGACAGGCGAAAATCAGATATCCAACTTGACAATTGTATATGAACATTCAATCTCAAACATATCGTCACAATAAAGGCGTAAAGGAATTTGGACTTTTACCTAAAATAATTTTAAACAAGTGAACAACAAACAATTAAGCTAAATCTACAATCTAACTTAGCATGACTTTTACATCTAACAATATATATTGAAACGCATAACAGTTGACTTACTTCAATATACCGAAAATTAAATAATTTCGAATTAAACACATATGAACAAAGTCAATTAAGATAACAAAGCAGAAGAGAAGCGAGAGATGGTGAGTTCGATTTGTGTATTCGTCGTGAAGATGTTGTGGTACCGGTTGTTTCGGGTGAAATAGAGGGAAGTTGGGCGGCGCTGGAAGGCGGTGGTTTGGTAGGGTGTTGGTGGGGAAAAGGAGGTGACCAATGTGTTGTTGTTCGCTGTTTTGTGGGACTGCGGCTGTTAGGTATTTTCGGGAGGGAAAAGCAGAGGAGGTCGGGTGGCGTGGTTCACGGAGAGGACGTGAAGCGGTGATTTTTCAGGCGCTTGGTGAGAGGAAGCTTGAGGAGATGCGGCGGCGAAATTAGCCGAGGTGCGCGAGAGGAGGAAAACGCGGGGGGAGTGGCAGGGAGATGGTGATGCGTTTTGGTTTCCGGCCGTTGATCGAGGTGGGAGCAAACTGGAGAAAATAGTGAGTAAAGAGAGGGAGGCGGCTGGTTAGAGGGAGAAGGGGAAAGAATGAAAATGAGATTAGGTTTAGGAGTATAGGGATAAATATGTGAAGTGGGTAGGGTTTATTATCAACGTGGATTAGGTCAATCGACGGTTGAGATCAAAATATATCAAAAATGGTCGGGTTGCGGGTAAGTTAATTGGGTCACCCGGATAATTCCATTGAATTGGCTGATTTTGAATTTAAAGAATAGACAGATTTGATCAAAGTGGCTATAATTGACGTAAATTTAATAGAAAGTGGCCAGATTTTAGTAAATTGAATAAAGTGAATAAAAAGTAGCTAGAATTTAAATAGATTGGAGGAAAATTGAATTAGCTACTATTAAATCAATGAAAATACTACACTTATAAATAATTTAATAAATATAATAGTTTTGTGATAAAATAATATAAATATTATTATTATGAAATTAGAAATATAAATAATTTATAAACTAAGTAAAATTATATTTTATAACTAAACCTTATTCAATTGAAAATATATATGCATGTAAATTATATTCAATGGCTAGTAATTATATATCATACTAAATATTTAAACTTTAAATTGATGTAATATAAAAATATTGTAACGATATTAGATTAAAACGATTATGCAAAAAATTCAAGTATGTATGCTAATTATGGTGATTTTAAAATACACACACATATAATGATACGCAGCTTAGACGGGGCGTAGGGAGGTCAAAATTGGGTGTCAACGTAGTTTCTTTGATGATATCGCTTGATCTACAACAAGTTTTGGGAGAGGACATTTGGGAGCTGTATTCCAAGAAATGCACAAACACAAACTGTTTGCCAAACAAAGTAAATGTTTCTTTGGTGTTCCAAGGATTGACTATCGAGACATTTCATCAGAGGAAGGAGCTCTACGTCCACGAGAAAGTGGAAGCGATGAGAAACTGGTCACTACCAGTTAACCTTAAACAACTAAGGGGTTTGGGGTTGATTGGATATTATAGGAGGTTCATTCAAGGTTTTGGAGTTAATAATAGCAAACCTTTAACGAACCTACTGAAGAAGGAAAACTTCAAATGGACCGGTAGATGCATTGCTGCTTTTCAAAAGTTGAAAATTGCATTGACTGAAGCTCTCCCGTGTTAACCTTACTTGACAGCCACAAGACATTTGTGGTTGAGACTGGCAACAGGATATGGTTTTGGAGCTGTATTGATGCAAGAAGGTCACACTTTGGCTTTCATCGATGCCACTATATCTAAACATGCGCTCCTCTTTTTATGACAAGAATTACTTGCCATTGTCCATGCTGTCACTAAATGGTCCCAGTATTTTCTAGGCCAGAAGTTTATTATCAGGACTGACCAGAGAGCATTAAAATACTTAATGGAGCAGAAGTTACACACCAACTCACAGCTTGTGTGGTTAGCAAGATGATACCTTTTGACTATGTTATTGAGTACAAAGAAATGGGTGGAAAATAAGGTTGTTGATGCATTATCCAGTATCAGAGGTAGAGCTCTTAACCTTAGTGGTTTCTTCCAGGTTGACTCTACTCTCTACCAGCTATAAAAGATAACTGGTACTATGATGGGGGATTACCGAGGGGCTCTACCATTGGACGATTGACAACAAGCCTTGTATCTTTCTCACTTCACTTGGACTAATCACCGATTGAGGAGGCAGGTTGGTGGTTGGCAAAGTGCAGCACTTGAGAAAAGATATTATCAGGTTTTGGCATTCCACTTCACAGGGTAGACACTCAGGGGTTGATACCACATTGAAGAAATTTTGCTTACACTCTTCTACTAGAAGGACAAGTGAATCTAATGTCGAGTTTTTGTCCAAAAAATGTGATGTTTTCCAGAAGGAATAAGGCTGACTTGGCTTCCTACCCTGGGTCACTAGCCCCTACCTATTTCTGTATAGTTGTGGTCCCAAATTAGCATGGATTTTATTGATGGATTGCCTAAATCTAATGTATTCGAGGTCATTCTAGTGGTAGTGGGAAATTTAGTAAATGGTCATTTTATTCCTCTAAACATCCTACTCTGCTCAATCTGTGGCTAGAGCATTTTCGGATGAGATTGTGAGGTTGCATAGGTTACTTGAGACTATCATTAGTGACAAAGATTCAGTCTTTTTGAGTTCCTTCTGGCAGGAGCTTTTCTCTTTACATGGAGTCCAGTTAAATACTTCCACAGCATACCACCCTCAGTCTGATGGCCAAACTAAGGTCTTGAATAGATGCTTGGAAACATACTTAAGGTGGTTTTGTTTTGAGATCCCTTCTGATTGGCATTCTTGTTTATCCATGGCAGAATATTGGTACAACACCTCCTTTCACTCGACCATCCAAACCACCCCTATGAAGCCTTGTATGGTCGACCTCATCCACTTCACCTACTATCTACCGGAGAATCTGCTTCTGTAGAGTTTGACCACACATTGATCCAAAGAGAGCTCAAGTTACAGTTACTCAAACACCATTTGAAGAGAGCCCAGTAAGGATGAAACAGGAGCGTGCACATAGGAGTGACGGGGAAAAACTGCCGGTTGGAATTTAGTTTATCTCAATGTGCAGCCCTATACACAATCTACCCTATCTTCTCCAACCCCACTGTAAACTTGCTTCTAAGTAATGTAGCCCTTTCCAAATGCTTAGGATAATTAATCCACAGCCTACACCCTCTTCTTTCCACATTCTGTCAAAATCCACCCTACAGTCCATGTATCCCTTCTCAAAAGGTGTTTTGAAGTCCCTAGCTATATCACTTACCCCCTCCCCCTCCATGCCTGACTGCATTTTCAGTCCCTGTCCCCAACCCCGAGGCTATTGTGCAAAGGAGGATGGTAAAAAGAGGTAACAAGGTTGTCGCCTAAGTGTTGGTAAAATGGACTGACCTACCAGCTGATCAAGAAACCTGGAAGTTCTTTACTGTTCTGCGGACTCGTTTTCCCGATTTGATCTCGGCAAGGATCTCTTTTGGATAGAATGATGATGCATGTAATTCCAATGTTTAGATCCACATCAACAGTCCATGTTAGCAAGGTGATTACAAGTTAGTTACTAGCTGTTAGACTTCATATTAGGTGGTTATAGTTAGTTAGAATTGGAATTACGGAAAGGCACATTCAATACAGTGCTATAAATCCTTGTATTACTGGTTTACAATCATAATGAGAACGTTACAGTTTCCTATTGTCTGCATTTTATTCTTTAATTCTTCCTCTCCATTTTCATTAAGTTGTTAATCTTGAATTCCTCCATAGATTCCTGAGCAACTTTAGAATTCTCAAATAGTAATTGATCCCTGCAATTCTTTATCATTTTCACCAAAATGAGATCTATTTATTGGAATCTGAAAAATTTTAGATACTATATACATGTGGGGTGTATACATGAATTGAGTATGATTAATGAGTGGATTCCACCAAAAATGTCTATTTATTTGGATCATTGAAATATTCTCGATGTGCCATGTTTAAATTGTCCTTAATAAGTTTACGCTAGTGTTGGAGGTTTTTCTTCCCAAAGAAGATTTATCTTTTGATGCTAGTATAAATAAATTAGTGAGAAGAGATATTGAGTTTTTACCAAAGGATGAAAATTAATATCTTGGATGCTCATAAAATAAGAGGACAAATTTGTTATGAGAAGAGGTTTTATGTCTCTATCCCGAAGGAAGGACATGATGCATGCCTTAGACTCTTGAATTAATTAAGGAGGAGATTTTGTGTCTCTTGCCCAAAGGTGAAGAGAGAGGAAAGCCTAGCGGTGCGTTGGATTCCTTGATTATTAAAGAGGAGGCAATTGCATCTTCTACTTAAAGAAAGTGTAATAGATATCTTAGAATCTTTAATTTATATATTAATACGCATGATTTTACTCTAATTTACATGTTGTTTACTTCCGCTGGCTAACAACATGACTAATCAATTGAATTCCATTGATACTCTAACTAGTAGCAACTACAAGAAGTGAAAACAAGATGTTGAAATAATGTTGGGCCTGATGGGCCTAGACTTTTCATTGAGTGAACAGAAACCTATTGAATCCATAGCTACCAGCTCTTTTGAAGAAAAAAACTAAGTATGAGAAATGAATGAATGCTAACGGGTTGAGGCGTCCACTTGATCATGAAGATCCATTTCCAATCACATAAAAGGTGCAATTTGGAATAACAAAAACGTGAAGGATTTCTTAAGTGCTTGGGACAGAATTCCATCTGACAAATCTTAGATAGGTAAGCTTGATTGATTCCTTCCATCATAAGGTATGACTTTGTGGCTGGTAATACGTGATCATATCATGAAATTGATTAACATTGCTACGAGCTGAATAGACTATGTGTCACCATAGCAAAGTATTTTCTTGTTCATCAACCCTTAAGGTCCCTTCCTGAGCATTTTAACCAGCTCAAGACAACATATAAGCACCAAATGGATAAGTGGAATATTAATGAACTTGTACTATTTGTGTTTCGCGAAATACGGCCGACGAATCGTCGAGCTATCGGACTAAGGTAAGTAGAATTGCTCCAAACTAGTGCCAATACGCTCCTAGCCGTGAAGTGAATACTTCTCCCTTCTGGACCTCTGAAAAATAGCAAGTTTTGACCGTCTTTCGATAAGCCTAAGTTTAGGCTATAATTATATTGAAAGTGGCGTTGTCTTTCGAGAATAGTGTTAGTGCTAATTGACATTGTATATGAATGCAGTTGGGAGAAATAGCTGGGTACTGACCGAGCCTCGTCCGACAGTCGGATATGCGAGGTTAAGGTATGTAGTTTCTTCAGCAAGTTGAAGCAACCTTAGACTTATGAATCATAGTAAACTTCAAGTAGTGAGGTTCTCGGAGTTGAATGTTGGAAGTATTAATCGTTTCAATAAATCTGGTTTGCGTTTCCATATCGTACTCAGTCCGAAAGTTAGTAAAGCATGCGCCAAATGGCAAGTTAGCATTCCAGATTCAGTATAGCCTAGTGTATGATTAGCAAGCATGTTGTAGAATAAAAAATCTGATTTTAGGAATAAAGTTAGTAAAGTAAAATCAGATAGACAGAAAGTATTTGGCTACAGATTAGCCATTCAGACAGATGATATCTTGGCTACAGACTAGCCATTCAGACAGATGATACCTGACTACAGATTAGCCATTTAGACGAATGTACCGGCTACAGATTAGCCAACAGTTAAATAAAGATTTCGAGAATCAGTATAATCGTGCAAAGAATCGGTATAATACAGAAATGAGAGTAGAATAAGAAATCAGATTTTGAATGGTCTTTTCAGTTAAACATGCTTGCTATTTATATGTGCTATTTGTTTGTTGAGACTTGATGTGGCGTGAGGCATCTTGTTGAGCAACCTCGCCCCCTGGGTTGTGTGTCATCGCCTACTGGCCCGAGTGAGTTTCTACGTCACTCCAGTGGCATGCGTCCAGTTTGGGCCGGGTAAGGATGAAGCTTTCTCCATATCAGTCCTGATCAGCACTACAGTACAGATAACCCTGTTGAGCAAGTGTCCAGGAGCAGATACAGTTTCAGTTACAGATACAATATAGGGAGTCCTCCGGACTCGAACATAGTTATTTATATCGGGAGGCTATGGCGAGCCGGGACGGGGAGCGGCCGAGGTACTCCTAGTGGCCTTAGAGATGAGTGGAGTGACTTATTTTTGGCTGGTTTTGACCGGTAGGGGTATATAGGTGTCTGATTGCTTGGCGCCATTCGGCTTATGGGGGTTCGTATTGGCTCTTGCTTGCTACTTGTATATCTATTTATGTGCTATATACTAGTTAATAGACAGCGAGGCCGTCACATCTACGGTACGCTTCTGCCCTATCAGTACAGAAAGCCTGATTCAGTTCATATCAGCTTCTTCAGATTTAGTTATCTCCTGCTATACAGAATTGCCAGTTATGCTATCTATATTCAGTTGTATTCAGTTGTATTATTTCAGTTGCTTTGCATACTCGGTACAGCGGTGCGAAGGCGCCCAGTGGAGACGGCGCATTACACGAAGGTACTCATAAACCGAGGAAGCTGAATCCCTGCGTGATTCAGCCCAGCTATAGAGTCATCGGCTCTGTCATCGGTCCCGATTTCGAGAGGAATGTAACTCTTTCCTTTTGTTATACGAGTATGTTAGGTCGGGGCCACTGTCCCAATCATTTCTAGTACTACTCATAGAGGCTTGCGAGATTGTTCAGATTTATCTCCAGTGGTCAAGCGAGGCCGTCGTGTGAAGCCGTGCGATTTGTTATAAATTTGTTTAGTATTTCTTTTTTATGTTGGCCGTGTGGGGCCATGGGTGTGATAGTAGTGGTGACCTTGCCGGTCCATATAGCCTTTCAGTTTTCATTTTGTTGAGTTCAGATGACTAGACATCATGGTGGCCTTGTCAGCCCGCATGAGTTCCTTGTTATGAGTATGTTTATGTTATGCATTTGTTATTACGAGCACGAGGTGGCTATAGGCCCGATCGGCATTTGTGTTTGGCCGTTATATATCCATTGTTTCCAGAAACACGAGATAGAGCTAGCCAGGCATAGTGTGCTAGGCCCACCGGTTGCGGTCGAGATACTAGGGCACCGGGTGGCGAGTCGCCCACCCCCGGGGCGGGGCGTGACAAACTTGGTATCGAGTGGGTGGGTGTCTGATGCACTGGCCCAGGTGCTAAGTAGAATTGTCTATGGATGTGTTGTGCACCACATACTATAGGCAGGAGGCTGCGAGAGCATGATAGAATGAATTTACTCTTCTTTCCTCGAGTCAGTCGTGATATAGAGCGGTACAGTATAGCGGTTGAGTCTAAAACTTATCGTATTCTTTGTCTGAGATAAGAATGGCGAGATCGGCGACACCACACGAGCGACCCAGTTTTCACAACAGCAGGAGGGCACCGGCAGGATGCCTCGGTTTCAGTCGAGTCAGCCCGATCTGAGAGCAATATAGAGGCTTCATCACAGCCCTCTCAACAGTCCCCCTCACATCGGGAGCCGTTGGGCACCACACTGATAGCTCTGTACATTCGCCATCAGATCGGGGAGGTTCGTGGCCTTTGTAGTTATATTGCTTCAAATGATAGTCACATAGCGCCAGTCAGTGCCACACAGCAGCAGAGTCTTCGAGGTGGGTCAGGCGGTTCAGGAGTCGGGGAGTTTTTGGCACTGGGTCCCCACGGTTCACGGGGGTCAGATCGGGCGAGAGGACCCTCGGGTTTTAGATCGAATGCGAGAGGATTTTCCGGGTTATGCATGACCCCTTGAGTCAGTTAGTAGCGATGTTTGGTTGCGGGACGCAGCTGTACTATGATACTTGAAGTTGAGAAAGGTCCCGGGGAGAGATGTTGCCCCTCCGACCTGGACCAGCTTCTCGGAGGCCTTCCTAGACCGTTACTTGCCACGAGAGATCGGTAGGCAGGATGGATCAGTTTTTGCATCTAGAAAGCGAGGGGCGAGGAGCGTATGCAGTATGCTTTACAGTTTGACTCCTTAGCCCGCTATGCTCCAGCATTTGTTGATACTAAGCCGTCTAGAGTTCCACAGTTTATTGGGGCTGAACCCGGAATATACTGAGGCATGCATAGCGGCTACGTTACGGAAGGACATGGATATTGCCCGAGTAGGGCCTTTGCTCAGTTCGTGAGGGCCTTGAACAGCGGCAACAGGGCAGTAGACAGGCAGATGGGAATAGCGCGCCGCAGATAGATCCGTGAGATGCAAGGGAGGTTCGGAGAGGACCCCGGGCCACGACTATCGTTGAACCCCCTAGACCCCCACCTCCACCACAACATTAGCGGCGAGAGGTAGAATACGCTCGTCGAGCGATCGAGCACAATGCTTGATTCCCGGAAACGATAGATTCCCCGCGCGAGAGAAGGGGAGGGCGAGCGGGTTACACCCTCCCACTGCCCTTATTGCAATCGACCACACACCGGATCATGTAGATATGGTTCCTCTGGGTGTTATATTTGCGGGCAGGAGGGGCATCGGATGAGAGATTGTTCGACCGAGAGGACGGGAGGAGGGGCAAAGACGGTCGGGCGGGGGATCCGCGGGGCCGGTCGGCAGCTCGGCGGGCGTAGGCCCTCGGAGCTCGAAGGTAGAGGCCGAGGTAGATCCGAAGACCTCCAGTTCCAGGTACGGGCTCAAACCATACTTATGCACTACGGAGACATGACTCAGAGGCGTTCTCGGATGTAGTAACAGGTACGATGACTATACATTTCATGCCACTTATAGCATGGGTGATCCAAGGATCCCACTCTATCATATATTACCCCCATTTGTGGCACGAAAGTTTAATATCGTACCAGAAGTCATTACAGCAGCCTTTTCAGTATCCACACCCATCGGTGACTCTATAATAGCTAGCAATATTTATCGAGGGTGTACGGTAGGGTTCTTCAGTCTTGGACTACAGTAGATGCAGTGAGCCCAGTAGTGACGTGCCATAATGGGTATAGATTGGTTCAGTGCCGTGCTATGCCAATGTAAGAATGTTGGACAAGAAGGTCAGTTCCACTTTCAAGAGGCAGTGCGGGGTGGAAAGGCAGCACAGCTACGCCAAAAAGGTAGGTTTATTTCCTACCTTCGGGCAGTGAAAGCAAAGGATGTATTTTCCCACCTGAGTCGGGGTTCGGGATGTTCGGGCAGAATATCCGACACTCCATTCTGTTCCGGTGGTGAACGAGTTCCCTGATGTGTTTCCAGATGAGTTACCTGTTATTCCCCAGAAAGGAAATAGATTTTACTGATTTGTTACCAGGCACTCGGCCCTGTAATTCCTCCTTATCGTATGGCTCTATGAGAACTGGAGAATTAAAGGAAGCGATTGAAAGATTTGTTAGATAAAGGTTTTATCGAGCTGAGTACTTCACCATGGGGTATGGTTCTATTTGTGAGTGAAACCCTCCGTATGTCTATAGATTATCGGCAGTTTAATAAAGATTCTGATGAAGAACAAGTACCCACTTCCCGGATAGATGGTGTTTGATCGGCTACGGGAACGGAGAAATACTTCTCAAGATTGACTTGCGGTCAGATATATCAGGTTCGAGTACGTGAAAGAGATATTCCCAAACGGCGTTCAGGACCCGATATGGACACTTTGAATTTCTAGTTATGTCCTTTGGGTTGACGAATGCCCACGATACTTATGGACCTGATGAATAGTATTTTCGGACCATACACGGACACATTCGTGATAGTATTTATTGATGATATTCTGGTGTATTCTTGTTCTGAAGCAGATCACCAGGCTCATTTACGGACAGTGCTCCAGATCCTAGGGACCGCCAGTTATATGCTAAGTTCTCCAAGTGTGAATTCTGGCTTAACTCGGTAGCCTTTTTGGGGCACGTTGTGTCGGATGCGGCATACGGAGTTGTGCAGAAGATAGCTGCGGTTAAAAACATGGCCTAGGCCTACCCTCCGGCGAAGTCCCACTTGAGTTTTTCTAGGGTTAGCCGGATATTACAGGAGGTTTGTTGAAGGGTTCTCGACTAGAGCGGCACCTCTGACCAAAATGACGCGAAAGAAACAAAGTTTTAGTGGATAGAGGCATGTGAAGCGAGCTTCCGAGGAATGAAAAGACAGATTAACCTCCGCCCGGTGTGCGTGCGAGCTGAAGGTTATTCGGTATCGCGATGCATCAGGCGTCGGGTTGGGTTGTGAGTTGATGCAGCATGGTAAGGTGATTGCGTATGCTTCAGAGACAGGCGAGAAACAGAAAAGATACCCTACCCACGACACAGGAGGTTGGCAGTGATCACGCCTTAAGATGTGGAGACGCATTACTTGTATGGCATCCATGTTAACATTTTCTGAATCATAAGAGCCTACAGTATATCTTCACCCAAAGGGAGTTGAATCTGCATTAGCGTCATGGGTGAGTTGCCTAAAAGATCCATGATGTGGATATTACATGCCATCCCGGAAAGATCAATGTTGTAGCCGAATGCTCTCGGTCGTAACTCCATGGGGAGTTTGGCGTGACCCCTTGAGCAGCTGAGGAATTTAGTCAAGGAGATACATCCAGTTAGCCTAGCCTTAGCCGTTCGTGTAAGCGAGCTTGAGACAATGGAACGGTAATCCAAAACACCGCTGTGTCATCATTTAGTTGTGGAAGTGAAAGAACGGCAATATGAAGATATTGACCTGATCCAGCTCAAGGACAATATTCCGCGAGCGCCAGATTTCCGAGTAACAGAGGATGGAGTGCTGCATTGTAAAGGCCGACTATGTGTTCCGGATGTTTGAGCCGCGCGAGATTATGAATGAGGTACATTGCGCCCGCTATTCTCTCCACCCCGAGGCGCAGCGCCGAAAATGTACCATGATATTAAGGAGAACTACTGGTGGCCAGGTATGAAAAAAGAAATTGCTGAATTTGTAGCCCAGTGTCTAACTTTGCCAGCAGGTGAAAAGCAGTATCAAAGCAGGCAGGTTAACTCGGGACATAGTTGTGCCTCTACGAGGAAATGAGGCAGTGAATATGGATTTTGTGGCAGGATTACCCCATACCAGACATAGACATGATTCTATATGGGTGATAGTTGACAGATTGACAAAGTCAGCTCATTTCCTGCCAGTGAGAACGCCTCGGCAGAAGGATTCTTTGGGGTGCATGGAAGAAATAGTCGAGATTGCACGAGTGCTAGCTATCCATTATTTCGGACGAGGAGGAGCACGGTTTATGGCTAGGTTTTGTGATTTGAGAGGTAGTAGTGCCTTGAGATTAATTTGAGCACAGCATTCCACCCTCCAGACAGATGGGCAAGCTGAACGCACCATTCGGAGCAACTCAAAGAAGACATGTTGCGAGCGTGTGTGCTGTTTGGTGGTAGTGGGATGAGCATTTTGCCCTTAATGAGTTTGCTTATAATAGCTATCACTCCCAGCTATCCGGATGGCGCCCTTCAAGGCATTATACGGGCGAAAATGCAGATCGTCGGTTGGCTGGTTTGAAATAGGAGAATCAGCGTTGATTGGACCTGCTAGACATTGTTCAGCGATCGAGAGGAGAAGGTAAAGCTTATCGAGAGAACGCCTGCGGCGCACGAGCCACCGAAGTCATATGCGAGATGTGCGGCGCAAAAACACGGAATTCGATGTGAGTGACTGGGTATTTTGAAAGTGTCTCCGATGAAAGGGGTGATGAGATTTGGCAAGAAAGGTAGCTCAGTCCAAGATTTGTTGGGCCTTATCAGATTCGTCGAAGAATAGGCCAAGTGGCAAATGAGTTGAACTTGCCTCGAGTTAGGAGTATCCGTTCATCCGGTATTTCATGTATCCATGCTGAGGAATCCATAGGAGACCCATCTAGAGCAGTCCCGAGTCCAGGATATCCAGGTTACAGAAGAGCTGGCCTACGAAGAGGTTCCAGTAGCTATCCCAGACAAACAGATTCGCAGATTGAGGAACTAAAGATATGTCGTCATCGAAGTATTGTGGCGTAACAGCAACCGAGAGGAGATGACGTGGGAGGCGGAGGAAGATATGAAAGCTAGATATCCTCACCTGTTCCAAGCCTAGTCAGGCGACAGGTATGCTAGTAGTTTTACCTATGCAGTACCTTATAGTTTGTATATGTATAAATGTGAAAGATTGATGTTTAGCTATCATGTGAATCCTATAGCATTGTGTGGAGTACTTTTATTGGACTTTTTATGCGTTTCAGGTTTTGGGATAGTCCATATTACAAGGAAACTCTGCCGAAATTTTTTCTAGAATAAGTTGAGTTAGTCGAAAAGTCCTCTAGATAGCAGTTTTCATTCGAGGACGAATGTTCTTAAGGGGAAGTATATGTTATACCCCATAAGATTCCCGGTATCTAGATGGCCTATTAGCGCGTTGGTTAAGCATATTTGAAAGCCATACGTGCTAGAAAAGGCTTGAGTATAGATCGGACGAGAAACCTGTCGAACCATCGCGGGAGGAGCAGGGGCGAGAGCCCTCCGTGATAGCGGCGGAGTCACGGAGGCAGGGCCACCGTGTTTGGCTCCGTGACACGTTGGGCTATCCAGGCCCAAGTATATAAAGCCCCACTTCGGTTTTAATGATATATTCATTATAAACGTGAGAGAGAGAAAACAGAGGGAGTACGAATAGGGTAACAAGTATCGTTCGATGCAGTACGCAAACATAGTCCAAATCTAAATTAACCTAGGTACCGGTGTTTAGCAGCAGCGAGCATTCCTACAGATTTTGTTTCGCGAAGCTTACGGCCGACGAATCGTCGAGCTACCGGACTAAGGCCAAGTAGGAGCACTTCCAAACTAGAGTACTTAATGTGCTCCTAGCCGTGAAGTGAATACTACCCCTTACGGACACTCGAAAAATAGCAAGTTTTTGACCGTCTTTCGATAAGCCTAAGTTTAGACTATAATTATATCGAAAGTGACGTTGTCTTTCAGAATAGTGTTGTATTTAGTGCTAATTGACGTGTTGAATACAGTTAGGAGAAATAGTTGGAGTACTTACGACCGAGCCTGTCAAACTTGATCGGATAACTCGAGTTAAAGGTATAATGATAGTTTCTTCGACAAGTTAGTAGCCTTAGCCTTATGAATCATAGTAAACTCCGTAGTGAGTTCTCCAGAGTTGAATGTTGAGTATTGAGTAAGTTTAGTAAATCTGATTTGCGTTGCCATATCGTACTCAGTCCGAAAGTTAGTAAAGCATGCGCCAAAGGGCAAGTTAGCATTCCAGATTTAGTATAGCCTATTGTATGATTAGCAAGCATGTTGTAGAATAAAAAAGATACAGATTTTCAGAATAAAGTTAGTAAAGTAAAATCAGATAGACAGACAGTATTTGGCTACAAATTAGCCATTCGGACAGATGATATCTTGGCTACAGACTAGCCATTCAGACAGATGAGATACTGGCTACAGATTAGCCATTCAGACGAATAGTAACCTGGCTAAGGGCCCAGCCAGTTAAATAAAGATTTTGAGAATCGGTATAATCAGTAAGAATCGAGTATAATACAAAATAAAGTTAAGAATAAGAAATCAGATTCAGATGGTCTTTTTCAGTTAAACATGCTTGCTATATATATGTGCTATTTGTTTGTTGAGACTTGAAATGGCGTGAGGGCATCTTGTGAGCGTCCTCGCCGCCCACAGGTTATTAATCGTGTCGCCCGCGAGCAGGTGGGTTTACGTCCTCCAAGGAGTGGCATGCCGTCCCCAGTTTGGACGAAGATGGGATGAAGCTTTTCCCATATCAGTCTGATCAGCACTACAGTACAGATAGCCCTGTTGAGCAAGTGTCCAGGAACGAGATACAGTTTCGATTACAGATACGGTATAGAGTCCTCCCGGACTCGGACACGGTTATTTATATCGGAAGCTATGGCCCGAGCGAAGACCCAGGGCCGGCAGAGGTGCTCCTAGTGAGCAGATGAGTGGAGTGACTTATTTTTGGCTGGTTTTGACCGGGTAGGGGTATATAGATTGTTTGGCGCCATCCAACATGGGGTTGGTATTGGCTCTTGCTTTTTGCCTTATATCTATTTATGTGCTATATACTAGTTAATAGACAACCTTGAGCCGTCGCGTCTACAGGTACTTCTGCTCTATCAGTACAGAAAGCCTAATTCAGTTCATATCAGCTTCTTCAGATTCAGTTATCTCCTGCTATCTGAAGTACTAGTTATATTATCTATTTGATTGTATTGATTGTATTATTTCGGTTGCTTTGCATACTCGGTACGAATGCGCGCTCGGTGGGGAACTGCATTACTTGCCTGCAGGTACTCATAGACGAGGAGGCGATCCCTCGTGATTCCAGCCAACTATAGAGTCATCAGCTCCTGTCATCCTGATTTCCAGAGGTGTAGCTCTTTTCCTTTTGTTGTACAATATGGATAGGTCAGGGCTTTGTTCGATCATTTCTATTACTACTCATAGAGGCTTGCAGATTATTCAGATTTATCTCCATGGTCAGGCAGTGTGCCTTGAGCCCGTGCAGTTTGTTATAGCTGTTTAGTATTTCTATTTATGTTGGCCGTGTGGGGTGTATGTGATGTATCCGGTCACGTAGCCTTTCCCAGTTTCATTTGTTGACTTCCAGTTGACTGAACAGCATGGTGGCCTTGTCGGCCCGCATAGGTTCCTTGTTATGAGTATGTTTCTGGTTAGCTGTTGTGCAGGCACAGGTAGCTATAGGCCCGAATCGGCGGGAGCTGTTGTTTACAGCCGTTATATAGCCCTTTGTTTCCAGAAACACAGACCAGGCTAGCCAGGCACCAGATGTGCTTAGGCCCACCAGTTACTTGAGTCCAGGTCCCTGCTAGGGCTGGGTGCAGTCCCTTTTACCCCGAGCGAAGTGACAAGGCCCAGAAGTGAAAAGCTAAGGTGTATGAAATTACATTTAACAACATTTCAAAAATAATTCAAGTATTCATTTAGAAAATATTATTTTTGTACCATCTATAGACATAATCAAAGTTGTTCTTTCACTTTCGGACAAATCACAGTATTTATTTCAATTAAGTGATGGTTTTGTTAAAATCTCTTACAATTCACATTTCATTGGTGATGGTTTATACCTTAAATGTTTTGAATGAAAATTTTTCTGAAATGCATGTTGAAAAAATTTGCCGACAAAGGTCTATTGTAAGTAAAACGTCTTACCTGTTACGGCATAGGCATCTTGGCCATATTTAGAAGAAAAATAGAGCGATTAGTAAAGAAAAATATTTACCTGTTCTTGATCCAAAATATTTTGAAATTTGTATTGGTGTGTCAAGGTAAAATGACCAAGGCTAAGAGAAAGGATTCCACTAGGAGCTCTAAACTCTTGAAAATTTATTCACTAGATATTAGTGGACCTTATGTGCCTAATTTGAGCAATCACAAATATTTCGTACTTTTGTTGATGACATTTATAGATATTGTTAATATATACATTTTAAAATAGAAGTCTGAAGCACTTGATGTTGTTTTTGGCTCAAAGTCCCACATCGGAAGATAAGTAGACATAGGGAGGCAACCTTAGACTATAAAAGGAAGCCTCCCCTTTTGTTTTTAGATACACCAAACTTGAAGCCTTCTAACTCGTTTAGAGGCTTGGTTATCTTCTCTCTTTTGTAATTTCTAGAGAAATATATTTGTAGTGGTGTCAGGGGACTAGGCATAGTGGCCGAACCTCTCGTCAAATCTTGGTATTCTCTTTATTTGCTTTTCTGCTTCTTATTTATCATTGTTAGCCATTATTAATTTGCTATTGGTGGAAAAATAGCTCGAATTTCCACAACAATTGGTATCAGAGCTTTTGGTTGCGATTTCTCTTGAGGTACCTTTAGTATGCTCTGTGGTTGCGGTTTTAACTGATCTTCCACATCAGAAAAAATTTCTTGAGATTATTTTTTGTAAGTTTGTGTTAAAATTACTAAGTAATATATTGTCTAATTAAGTGCATGTCTAGGAAAGTTATTGTCTAAGGAAAGCGGTTTTTAAGTGGGACCGTGTGACCCCTCCAGTTTTCCTGGGAATTTTCTAGTGCATTTCAGGCTAAATTATTACTGGTATTTTTTTCACTTTAAACAAAAATAAAGATAATAATGAGTAGACTTTGAGAGCACATTTCCACTACATCAACTTCGGCAGCATCTTCGTCGTCAATTTTGGCAATTTGCTAAGCCAAATGCAAAATTGCAGTGGAGATTTTTGATGGTACAGACATTTCGGGATGTGGCAAGGTGAGTTCTGAACGCGCTTTTCGGCGGAGGTCTAGACATTGCTATTGAAGAGGAGAAACCAGAAGAAATTGAAGAAAAAGAATGGAAGACCATCAATAGGTTGGCGTGTGGTACTATTCGATCATGTCTTTCCAGTAGAAATATTCATTCTCAAAGGAAACTTCTGCAAGTAAGCTATGGAAAGCATTGGAGGAGAAATTCTTGAAGAAGAGCGGTCACAATAAGCACTTTATGAAGAAGAAGTTTTCCGGTTTTAATTATCAACCAGGTACCACCATGAGCGATCATATTACTGCTTTTAACAAGGCGGTAGCTGATTTGAAAACCTTGATGAAACTTTCAAAGATGAAGATGCGGCATTGATATTCTTTACATTTCACTACGAGAGAGTATGAATTTATAGAAGCTATGTTACTTCATGGGAAAGATAAAGTTTCCCTCAGTGAAGTATGTAGTACTCTATATAGTCATGAATTGAGGAAAAAGACAGGGAGGAAAGCAAGCATCTTTGAGGTGGTTGCGAAGCAGCGGTAGCTAGGCGAGACCACGAAACCAGAAGAAAAGGAAGAGGAAATCTCGGTCGAGAGGCAGACCGAGTAAAGATGAATGTGCCTTTTGTAGAGAGAAGGGGCACTGGAAGAAAGATTGTCCGAAATTAAAAAATAAGGGCAAAGTTGAAAAATGCAAAGTTGTTGCAGAATCATGTGCTGCGAATACGGTGATGAAGAGTGGATTTTCAGCGGTTGTTACAACCTCCCACCAGACGATCTGACAAGTGGTTGTTTGACTCAGCATGCAACCAACATGATCATATTCGGGAGTGGTTCTTTGAGTTTAAAGATTTAGACGGTGGAGTTGTCCCATATGGGCAATAGCACATTTTGTGAAACAATAGGAATTAGTTCCGGTCTATAAAGATATGATGGATCAACTAGAGTTTTGACAAGGTCAGGTATGTACCTGACATGAAGAAGAATCTCATCTCTTTGAGTCCCTAGAATCCAAAGGATTGACGGTGAAAATGCGATATGGAGTCTTGAAAATAGTCTCTGGAGCTCTGGTGATGTTAAAAGGCACAGAAGAACAATTTTGTATTACTATGATGGTAATACAATTGTTGGGACAGCTACGGTTGCAACTCTTGATGATGAAGGGTCAGATGCAGCTAAGTTGTGGCATATGCGATTAAGGCATGCAGGTGAAAAATCTTTGCAACTTCTGGCAAGGCAAGGATTATTGAAGATCAGAAACTTGTAGCTGAATTTCTGCGAGCATTGCGTGATAGGAAAGCAGAAGAGAGTGAGGTGGCACTGCAATCCATGATACTAAAGATATTCTGGATTATGTTTACTCTGATGTGTGGGGTCCTTCCAAGACAACTTCTTTGGGAGGAAAACACTATTATGTTACTTTTGTTGATGACTTATCTCGAAGAGTGTGGGTGTACACTATGAAGTCAAAGGATGAAATGTTAAATTGTTTCCTTAAGTGGAAAAAGATGATTGAAACTCAGACTGGCAAAAAGGATCCAAACGCCTCCAGAATAGACAACGGAGGTGAATATAGAAGTGATTCGTTTGATAAAGTTTGTGAATGAAGGTATTGTGAGACACTTCACGAGTTAGACATACACCACAACAGAGAGACAGGGTGGCTGAACGGATGAACCGAACATTGCTGGAGAAAGTTTGGTGTATGCTGTCTAATGCTGGGTTGGGCAGACAATCTTGGGATGAGGGGCTGTGAGAGATATACAAGCCATCTTGTTAATCGTTTACCATCAACGGCTATTGGTGGTAAAACTCCTTTAGGGTTTGGTCTGGAAAACCTGTTAATGATTATGATTCCTTACGTGTGTGTTTGGTTCACTGCATGTACTATCATGTGAAGGGATCCAAAAGTTGGATCGAGAGCAAAGAAAGCGCTCTTTATGGGGATCACTACTGGTGTTAAAGGATACCGCCTCTGGTGTCTTGAAACAAAGAAGATAATCCTTAGCAGAGATATTACCTTTGATGAATCTGCCATGTTGAAGAAGGATGACATTCAACAGATCAATAGTGCTCCGCTACAGGTGGAGTTTGAAAGGAGAATCGATCCAGTTATGTACAAAGATGGAGAGAGCTCCTATGGCAGAAGAGGAGTCAAAAAGAAGAGAGTTCCAACCCAGGACCTCACCAGCAAGAAGAACCAATTGCATTAAGGAAGCCACAGCGAGTAAGACACAAACATGCTCGATTTAGTGATATGGTGGCTCATGCATCTATAATAGTGAATGATGGAATTCCTACACCCTCAAGAAGCAATTCAAAGTTCGAGAAGATGAGGAGTGGAAGAATGCTATGAATGAAGAGATGCAGTCTCTTCATAAAAATCAGACATGGAAGCTAACCGTCTGCCGAAGGGAAAGAAGGCTATTAGATGCAAATGGATATATATACAAAGAAAGAGGATTTCCTGACAAGAAAAGCATTCGCTACAAGGCGAGGGTGGTAGCTAAAGGCTATGCTCAGATGGAGGGAATTGACTATAATGAAGTTTTTTCTCCAGTAGTGAAACATCCCTCTATCAAAATCTTATTGGCCTTGGTAGCTCAACTGGATTTGGAACTAGTTCAACTTGATGTAAAAACTGCATTTTACATGGAGACTTGGAGAGGGAAATCTATATGGATTCAGCCAAGAAGGGTTCAAGGTTGCTGGAAAAGAAAATATGGTAGCTGACTTGAAAAATCATTGTACAGTTGAAGCAATCTCAAGACAATGGTAAACAATTTGACAAGTTTATGTTGGGGCAGGTGTACACAAGCAATCGATCATTGTGTGTATTTACGCGCAAGCTACAAGATGGATCTTTTATCTATCTTCTTCTTTATAATTTGATGAATGTTGATAGCTTCAAGGAATTCTGGAGAAATTGACAAGCTGAAAGCTAAACTAAAGCAAGAGTTTGAGATGAAAGATTTAGGGAAGCTAAGAAGATTCTCTGCATGGAGATAAATGAGGCAGAGCGGTGGGAAACTTCGTCTAACTCAGAAGCAATAATATCTGAAAGGTGCTGCAACGTTTTGGCATGAATGACAAGTCAAAATCTGTGAGTACTCCGCTTTCTCTCGCAAACTTAGTGCTGATTTATCTCCGAAGAATGATGTTGAACGAGAATATATGGCAAAAATTCCTTATGCAAATGCTGTTGGTAGCTTGATGTATGCTATGGTGTGTACAAGACCTGACATTTCACAAGCAGTTGGGGTTGTGAGTAGGTATATGCATGATCCTGGTAAAGGACATTGGCAAAAATTTGTCAAATGGATTCTGTTATTCTGAACACCGTGGATGTTGGGTTATTATTTGGCTTGAGGTCTAAAAAAGGTGGTCAATATGTAGTTGGATATTGTGATTCCGACTATGTCGGTGATTTTGGACAAACGAATCAACTACCGGTTATGTGTTTACACTTACAAAGGCACCGGTTAGTTGGAAGTCTACTTTACGATCAACAATCGCTTTGTCTACTACAGAGGCAGAGTATATGGCTGTTACAGAAGCTGTTAAGGAGGCTATTTGGCTTCAAGGGTTGCTAGAGGATTTTGGGAGTTGGTCAAAAGCACGTCAAGGTGCATTGTGACAGTCAGAGTGCTATTTGTTTGGCAAAAGAACATACCCGAGAAGCATATAGATGTTCGATATCATTTTGTAAGGAGATTCTGGAAGAAGGTGAAATACTACTTCCAGAAGATCCAGACAGCTAATCCCTATAGATATGATGACCAAGATAGTGACATCGATCAAATTTCAACATTGTATGAATTTGATCAATATCGTGAAGATTGCAGATGGGTAGCACCATCGGTGCATTTGAGAACACTACTAGAGATAGTTGTGAGAGAAGATTTTGTAACTTTTGGGGATTTTTCGCCAAGGTGGAGATTTGTTTGGCTCAAAGTCCCACATCGGAAGATAAGTAGACATGAGGCAACCTTAGACTGTAATAGGAAATACACATTTAGATACACCAAACTTGAAGCCTTCTAACTCGTTCTAGAGGCTTAGTTTATCTTCTCTCTTTGTAATTTCTCGGAGAAATCTTATTTGTAATGGTGTCAGGGACTAGGCAATTGGTGAACTTGTCAAATCTTGGTATTCTCTTTATTTGCTTTTCTGCTTCTTATTTATCATTGTTAGCCATTATTAAATTTGCTATTGGTGGAAAAATAGCTCAATTTCTACTTGATAAATTTAAAATTTACAAATTAGATTTGAGAATATAGCTTGGGAAGTCAATTAAGATAGTAAGATCCTGACCGTAGGGGTGAGTACTATGAAAAATATGATGAGGCTATTGTATGGGACCTTTGTTTTATTTTTACAAGAATGTGGGATAATAGCACAATATACCATGTGAGGTATACCTGAGCAGAATTGTGGCTGAACAATGTAATCATACTCTCATGGAAATGGTGAGAAGTATGATGTCAGAGACTAATACGCCTGGTCTCTTTGGATGAAGCTTTAAAAATCACAACATATATCCTTAATACAGTTCCTATAAAATATGTTTTAAAAAACTTCTTTTGAACTCTGTACAGCCGGGAAACCTAGCTTAAATCATTCTCATATTTGGGGATGTCCGGCTGAAGTACGTATTTATATACCTGCTTTGAAAAAACTGATCTAAAACTATCGGTTGTTTCTTCGCAAACTATCCTAATCACTCTAAGGGTTTTAAGTTTTTTCTATCTGGGCATGGAACAAGAATAGTGAATCATTAATGCAAAACTCCTTGAGCACGATGTTTGTGATTGTGATTGTACACGTGGCAAGAAATATTGTGTTAAAAAAAGTCGTTGTTCCTATTACTATTATACATGAAAAGGTGGTAAATAGGCCTAATCCTTGAGAGGAAAAATTTGAAAATAATGAAATAAATCCTCCTGCAATTTGAGCACTCAATGAATACATTGATCCACCTCGTAGATCACAAGAGAGAAAAAAGATCTGCCATTTCTGATTATTTTGTTTGTATATGTGACTGAAACTCTTAATGAAGTGGAGCTGACTGATCATTTATCATATGCTCAAGCTCTCTTTTCTCTCCGTATATTAATAAATTGCATTGAGGCAATGCAGGAAGAAATGCGCTTTATGGAACAAAATGGAGTGTGGGAGTTGATTGATTTCCCGTAGGTTTTAGACTTACTGGTTGTAAATGGGTGTTTTAAAAAAAAGATTCCAAGGAAAATATAGATCGCTACAAAGAAAGGGTTGGTTTTCTAGAGTTATACTCAAAAGAAGGTATTGATTTTAATCCTGTTTCATCAAAGAATGCATTTAGAGTTGTCATGGCTCTTGTGGCTCATTTTGATTTAGAATTGAGTTAGATGGATGTTAAAACTGTCTTCCTTAATGATAGTTTATGTGAAGAAGTTTATATGATTGACTTTGAAGGATTTCGGAGCTGGTAAAGAACATCTGTGTGGTGAAAGCAATAAATTCCTTATATAGGCTTAAACAAGCCTCCAGACAGTGGTACCTGAAATTTGATAGAGAGTATTACAAAATTTGAGTTTGTGGAAAATAAGCTTAATGAATGAGTCTATATTAAAATTGTCCATTAGTTGTTTTCATCATTATGATTTTTTAATAGATGACATCCTACTTGTTACGAATGATTTGAACTTGATAGATAGGATAAACGTTTGTCCAATCTTTTGATATAAAAGACCTTGGTGAAACTTCTTTTATTCTTGGGATAGAAATTAAAAGAGATAGATCTCGTGGTTTGTTGGGGTTATCTCAAAGTACCTATATTAAGAGTGTTAAGAAAACTCTTAATATGCAAAATTCACTTGACCGGGCGGTGTACCTGTTATGAAAGGGAACAAACTTCAGCAAGAATGATTGCTTGAAAAATGAAATTGAAAAAGAAAATCATCAAAAAAAGATGTTCCATATTCAAGTGTTTTTGGCTGTCTGATGTATGTACAGGTTTGTACAAGGCCTAATATTGCATTTGCTATTAATATGTTGGGAAGATTTTTCTCTAATCTTGGGTGGGCACATTAGGTAGCTGCGAAGAAGGTGATGAGATATTTACAAGCATCAACGATTTCATGCTTGTCTATAAAACCAATGACTTCATGCTTTTCTATAAAAATGTTGATAATCTTGATCCTTTAGTATATTCTGATTTAGAGTTAGCAAAGGTTGTCAAGACATAGTAAATCAACATCTGGTTATATTTTTATATTGGCTGGAGGTGCTGTTTCTTTGAAGAGTGAGAAATAAAGTATATATCACTGTCACACCACAATGAAAGATGAGTTTATTACTTGTTTGTAGCCTTTACATGCTGTCTGAGTGAAGAATATTCTTACTAAATTGTAAGTTGTGGACTTTATATCTAAATCAGTGACCATCTTTTGTGATAACAATTCTTCTGTATTTTTTCTCTAAGAATAACGGAGAGGACAAGAGACTCTAAGCATATTAGTCTTAAGTTTCTTATGATTAGAGATATGGTAAAAGAAGGTGATATAAGTATTGAGCATATAAACACAAAATCTATGTTGGTTGATCCTTTGACTAAAGGTCTCAGGCCTGTGGTATTTAATGAACATGCTTAGAACTCTTGATGTGATTTAGTAATGGAAGCTATTTTTATAATAGTTGACTAAAATATTGCTTTAAATAAATTTTATTTCTTGCCCTTGAATACAAACTTGTATTGCCGGCATTTGTCATACTTATTGACTAACGTATTTATTCTTTTATTTATTTTAATTGGATATTGTATAAACTCATGATATCTTTGAGGTTGTTGTTTGTTGCCTTGATTATCCTGGGTAAGGCACAGGAAAACTCTCCTGAAGTGATATGATTTTAGTGTCAGTGGGAGCTTCTGAGGTGATGTAGTTTTTGTGTCACTTGGAAAATTATGTGTCTTTTTAAGTTATAGTTTTATTCACCTTAATTAAGAAGATGATATGCTTAGCACACATGTTTGATTCATGTTGATGAAAATTCTAGTATATGTGATTATAGACAAAATTCCTTATCTTAGAATAGTGTGATGCCTACTACGATTCGTTGTTAGTGTTCTTCAACGAGATTGAAAGGATTGGTATATTGGTCATTCTATCCTTGGGTATGAGGTTGTGTGGCCAGTATAGAGTTTTAAGTTTCTTTTTTAATTTATTTTAAAAAAAAAATTGATTTTCAAAACCTTAAAATTTTAGAAAAAACTTTTGTGTTCTCGGTTAACACTGCGTCCAAGTGGGATAATTTTGGAGTACGGACTTTTGTTGGAGTTAGGACTTGTGTTAATTGATTATAGCCTGAAAGGATAGTGATATGGCCCTATTGGTGGATTAATAAGTAATATTTTATATTTTGTGTGTGGATAAGTTAGGTCCAATAACTATTGGTCAATGATGGGTAGGCACTCTATAAACAGAGGGCAACCTCCTTTCCCTAGCTATTAGAAAACCCTAACATATTTTGTTCCTGAATCGTGTTATATTGATTGGCGCCCCATTGGTCGAGATAGCTAGTGGATTGTGGAAGTTGATCTCAGACTTAACCGCTGATTGCCACCGTTGCTAAATCAATGGAGATGGATATGCGCTTCTTTATTACATCTTAAGGAATGTTTATGCTTGAATCTTAATCGCTGCTATGAGTGCGAATTAATAAACACATTTACCAGTTTGCTGTTCAGTTGGTAATTTGGCCAGAGGAGTTTCGCAGATGCAGAAAAATTATTGATGGGATCTGCTCGAATGGATGATCAAGTGTGCCACTTTTTCTTATCATAATAAGTAGCTATTTTTAGATGAAGTATCTTATGTGATTTTATCTTATTAATGGTTAAATTATATGTGCGTTGCTTCTAAGGACAAAGGTTTGATGTGTCTGATTTGGCTCCCCTCGTTACCTATCTCCATTTTATCAAGTATATTTAGATGAAAGACATATATTCTATTTAATTTTAAAGATTGAGGTTATTATTACTATTATGCAAGTATCATAACTATAGTTAATTCAACAAGTTTGGGAAAGTACTCTTCAAGTTGGTAAGAAAAAAATATTTTCCACAGATTTTGATATCCATTAATTTTATCTTATATTTTTTAACTTAAATATTAAATTATAAAATATTAATATTCAGAATCGTTTAATAATTTATTATGTCATATATTTATTTTGAAATATTATGTTGAGAAATAAAAAGAAGGAAAGAATTTTCAATGTTGACAAATAAAAATAAAAGAACAGGAAATAAAAAAAAATCATAAAATAAAAGAACAGGAAATAAAAATATTAAAAAAAAAAAGACGAGAGGTCATCAGAATTACAAATGTAAAATATCCAAATTTCAAAGCAAGGAGAAAATAATTATTGCACATGCACGGTTGCTACTGTGTTTGAATGTGAAAAAAACTATGTCCTTAAAAGATATTATTTTATCTTTTTTTTTGTGAAATAAAAGAAAAGATCATTTTAAATCCAAAATATTTCTGAAAGACTACTGTTTATCCACGTTAAACAAAAATGTCATTAGGTTCATGTTTTACAATTTTAATATTTGAATATAAAAATATTAGATGAAATTAATCATATTAATAGATATCAAAATTGGTGGAGAATATATTTTTCTTACCTAATTTGAAGAACACTTTTCAAAACTTATTAACTTAACTATAGTTATGATATTTGTTAATGTAATATAATCTTGATTTTTAAAAATTAATTAAGACACATATTTTTCATCTAAATGTGTACTTGATGAAATGGAAGGGAGCCAAATCCAATGTGTCTTGCTTCTGACTACTAATTTAACAGGTTTTGAAAAATGAGTTGATGGATTTGAATTCTCAAAAATATGAAGCATTGGTGAAAAATTGAGTTTTAAGGTTTTGGAGAGGAGTGAATATTAACTTCTTGTAACAAAATAGGTAATACTAGAGACATGACATGTTTAATTCCAAATGTCTTCAATGGTAAATGTCCTAACTAATATATAGAGGATTAATTGTAATCTTGCTATCAGAATTCTGTACGCTCTAAGAATGTTTATCCAGTAGTATAATAAATAATACTTTTAATGTATAATAAATAATATGCACCAATTCAGATCGATCAACTGCAAGAATGAGATTGATGTTGAAGTAGATCTGTTTTGTATACATACCATTTGAAACAACACATATTTAACTAAAAGGTTCTAGATCAACGGTAAAGAAATTGGAATCTTCAGAGATAGCACACGTTTAAAACACACCCATGTTCTAACTGATTTACAACAACCCATCTTTTTGCAATTTCAACTATAACTGTCTGAATTGCTTCTTCATAGTCTGATCCATTTATTTCTTCATATCAAATGAGTTGTTGCCACGGAGAACAAGCATTTATTTGCTCAAAGCGTATCAAATTACATCCATTGGGCCAACAAGAGGAAAAATATAATCTATATATGAAGTAGTTTAGCAAGGTGGAACTCAAACATTTACTATAATGATGTGTAATACTTTGTATGTATTTCTATCCAGCATGAATTTTGTAAGAGTAAAATAACTGATGTTCTCACCCCATATTATATTAAATCTGTCCTTCAATTTTGAGTTGCAACTCTTTTGGAAGGTTGAAATAACTTTTTAGTTTGTTTTCATTCCTACCAACTACCTATATCTAATCCAACAAGTCAATGTAAAAATTAGTTTTGTATTATTTTGCTTAAAAAGCATCCATCATCTTTAAGATAGCAAGGGTAATTAATTACTCTTTAGTGTTGAAGGAGAACAATATTTTGTTATTTTGGTTAGTTGATCATGTAATTTGATTCCTTGCTTGCTGCATTGCCATGATTATTTTTTGTGAAAGAATAACAAAAAAAAGAAACAGCAGAACTTTCAGATATCAAGTTCTTTTGCTTGATCCTTACTTATCTTCGAGAAAGTTGCATCTTTTCTTATTTTAGTTCTAATTGCATGCTAATTACTCTAAGAGATCTCATGAGAATTTTACTTTCTTTTGGACATATAATATACATTGTTGTGATTTTGTAACGATCCACCCAGCCGGTATAGCATTTCCGACCACTTAAAGACGGGTGAAATTTAAAATTTTAGAATTAGTGAATAAAACCCTAAGAAAGGAAGGACGCACGGAGAGTAAATTTGAATGGGCTTAGTCTCAATCGGGTGGACCCAAGTGGTTTTTCGCCAAAGTGGGATGATTTCTGCCACAGCAAAATTGTTGCAGGGGGAAGTGTGTCACTTGTCCTCTGCAGCGGATGACGCGGACCAAAAATCCGCAATCCCGTTCTGACTAGGTATTTGAAAACCTAGTCCTTGAGAAGGACTTATTAAAAATATTTAAAATAGAAAATAGACTTTTTGAGGAAAACAAAAGGATCCAAAGGGTGGAATTCGGCCTCCATAGCTAGGAGCTCTCGCGAGAAAATCAAGAGAATGACATAGCCGCAATCAAGGACAATCGGGATGATAGTTTGGTGCGCAGGTAGGCTATGGTTTACTCGCTTTTGCGTTAGACTTTGGTTAGCTAAACATATACGTGCGTATGATTTATATGCTTTCGATGAGTAGGATTGTACTTTTAACTATGTTAGGGTCTATTAACCGAAATCAGCGAAAATCTAAGAACAAACATATTAGAAGAGGGATGACGAAAGCTCATAATGAGGTAAAACCCTAGAGGAGATATTTCAACTAATAAATAGGTACATGTTCTAGGATATGCATTGAGTCAAATTTTGTTGAGGAGATTAACTTTCGAGTGTCGTTGAAAAAATATTCCTGGGTATAAATATAAACTTATTTTTTCTTTTGAATCGAAACCTTGGACGGGTAAATCACGTAGACTCTATGTAGGAGATGCAGTTAACAGACTGTTTAATAAGTTGTAACTATATTCGAGCGTGAGATGGAACGAGTGATGTAGGATAGTAATTTCCCATATAATAACTTAAATATGTTGTGGTTGGTATCGTGTTGTCTGGATTGATGATTGTTGTTAGCATTAACGGTGAGACTGTGGTAAGTTAGTTGTTAAAGTGAGCTCGATGTGACGTTGTTTTCATTATGGTGAGTATAAAGGAGAGAAACGCTGAAGAAATAGAAATAGAGACTGGTCGCAGTACTGTCAGCAGTACCGCTGCAACGGGTGGTATACTGCTGCAGCGCGACCGCTGTAACGGTAGTGATGTCGCTGCAGCAGGGCCCAACCCAGTGAGAGGGCCAAGTCGTAAGTCTTATAACATGCAAAATTAACTGTTAATTTACTATTTTTCGAACATGAGGTTGTTTTAAATTCATGTGATTATACTTGTTGTGCTGAATGTGTAATTCATGTTGTCTGATGATTTGTTACGTGTGTGTTACATTATGCGTCCTGCAATTGAGGGATGAATTGGCATCAAATGAATGTGTGATTGAGATGACGACTAATACAAAAGAAAAGTCATTGATATGATGGTAAATGAGAGGCCTATGTTCGAAGGTAAGGAACTCAGATGAACAGGTTAATACAATCAGATTTCAAATAAGGATTGGATACTCGAGTAGCTCGTGCTCGAGGTGAGCATCCGGGCGAGCGGTATGAGTGAGTACACAAGAAGGTATGGCTAAAAGACCATGTGGCTGGGTGTACAAGTGAGTACACAAACAGGTATGATGAATGTTTCATACGGCTGGATGTATAGTACATAGATTTCTAGAGTCCCCTGCAGGTCATGACTTGAAGGGTAAGCACAAGACCTTCTGTCATGTGTGTATAGTGATATGATAAAGGTGTGTGCCCCGCATATCACCGGTAGTATGATTGTGAGATAGAGATTATGCAAGTATGATTTGATATACATATAGATGCAGATACAAAAAGGTACAAGATATACAGGTGAGATACAAAGTATACCGACATGAATCGGGTTTGAGATGAGAAACAGGTATGGAATGTTGTATATGTCCACACGTTTCAGGTATGATATCATATGATATTTTCGTGGTATGAAATCAGGAATGTGAATGTACTTTACGGTTGGGGAAAATGACTCCCTTATATTGTTTTGATGACTTTTGTATATACTTGAGTTAGTTAATCCATAATTGCATTTTGAATGTCTTGTTTACGTTGATTTTGTGAGTAATGGATGATAGCATGATGAGTTTGAACAAAAAAATAGTGCAGTTCCATGAGATAACAATTAGACTTTACTAATTAATGTACTTCATTAAGGAGAGTTGAAAAACCCTATAGATAATTGAATAGGTTAATAAATGATAGAAACAGACTTGGTAAATCATAGTGAAATGGTCAGAGAGATAGGGGCGCTATAGAGCCTTATGGCAGGAATAAATAGAACTAGATCAGGGAAAAATTGGGTACTAACTGTTGGGTGTATTGATGCAGCGGATAAATAGCTGCGGTAGCAGGGCCACTATGGCGAACCGAGTACTCGCTGCAGTGGGAACAAAGGGAGACAGATTGAAGGACTGGAATAATGATTAGGTCCGTAAAAGCATTGTGTAAACTTTGATAAGGTTTAAGAAACAAGAATGTAGCAGTTACACCTAGTGTGATATTTAGGAGTGAGATAATTATTACATCTATTTATAAATGCAGAAACCACCGCTCCCCAATACATGAAAGCAGAATGCTGGGAATATGAGTGTTCGACTGGCAGCCAAATCGGCGGACCGCCGATTCAGAACCGTGTACCACCAGTCCCTCACAGATTACGTTTAAAGCTTGCCTTAGAGCTTGCATTTCTCATTCCCTATGCACAAATTTACCTTTAATGCAGTTGTGTCCTCAGAAGGGATGATGCCACTCACCGAAGAGAAAATCCCTATTTTTTTTAATCATGAAATGAATGCATTCACACAAGGGATTTCACAAAGAGAAGAGTGCACTCACTCTCACAAAAGAAATCTGCATGCATCCAAGTCAACCCATAGGCTTTTCCTTCGTGTAATTCGCCACCAATGTAGAGCAACTGCATTTAAAGTCACTTAGGACTTGTGGGTCATACTGTAGTCTAGGGATAAGGGTAGGATAAATGTTTAGATTTAGTGACTAATGCCTCCCTAATTCCTTTATAAACACTTGAACATTCCATTATCTTATTGAGATTACTCCATCATATTTCTCCATGTTCATTTTCTTCATCATTTGCGTAACACAAGCCACCCTTATAACACCTATGAGAAGATTGGTTTCGTAGAAAGACGAAAGTGGATTCACATTCATATATATAAGAAGAAAAATAATCTTCGATTATATATTGATTTTTATGATGTTGTGTTAACTAACCCTATTCAGTTGATGATGCCTACAAAGAAATGCAATATACTGATACTACCTTGCTACATCTTTTTCTTTTGGGTGTAGGTTGTGGCAGGTTGAAGTTCCTTGATTAGCGTGAAGTACTCAGCGCCAGCTTCAGTGTTCTTCTTTCCAGACGAAGCTAGATCATTTTGTTTGTCAATTATTCAAATAGAGCTCTTGTACCTGTCTAGACTAGATCTTAGGAGAGTCATGGTTGGGGAATCGTATAATTTTATTTTGTTGAGATTTTTTTTTCAACTGATGAGAAGTAATGGAAATGTTTTTGACTAATTATTGTATATTAATAGTAAAGTTTGTAAGGGTGCTCCTATCGAGTAAAGTCGATATAGGTGCCCGCACGGCTTGTCCATTTGGGCCATGACAAGTTGGTATCAGAGTGTCTAGGTTACTGGTCTACATGTACAAGAGCAATATCGAGTAGACTCTTGCGGATTGGTGTGTAGATGTCCACATCTAATCTTCGGGAAGCTATAAGGCATTTAGGAAGTCACACTTCTTTCTTTCCCATCGTGTTGTCTATTTGTGTCAATCGCCTGAGTTGAGTCCAATTGGTATTTGAAAGATTCCAATTGACATCTCGACAGGCCTAATTGGTATCTGTCTAAGTGTGATTAGTGAAAACCCGCGATAATACTGGTAAGGCGAGATTAACTTGAGTTGGCCTGAGAGACAAAAGAATCTTGTGATAGATTTGTTCTGCTTAGTGAGTTTCATTGCAGCGAAAACTCTCTTGCTGTAGTGGGCTCGCTACAGTGCAAAAGGTACCGCTGTCACGGTACGACGATCGCTGCAGCGAACGTGGTCAAGCAAAATTACAGATTTAAGAATTTCAGTACCCCCTATTACAAACATTAGATAACAAATAGCACCTAGTAAAAAAGGGATAAGCAACGCGAGTATAAGTAAATTACTACGATATCACAAAGAGGACCAACACAGCCAGTGTCTGAGGATGCCAAACGGGCATACGCACATCAAGGAGGAACTAATATTACCATTCAATAACAAAAGAACACCAGAAAATAAAGAATTTAGAATTGTCTTACAAGCCCCAAACCGGGGCTACCCAAAAACAGTTATAAGCTAAAAAAAGGGGGGGAGATGCCATGACCCATCTAGCTGAAGGCCTCATCGTTGCCATTGCCTACGTCCTCATCCACTCCCTCCTCGAACCTGCTAAGGAAAGAGAACTCAGGGAGATCCCACCGGGTCACCTGCAGAGGACTTTCCTTGGGAGCTAGGGTCTTTAGGATCTTCTTGATCCCTTTCCACATCTAGATAATCAGCTTGTCCCGAGAACGTTATCTCCTCCTCTTCCGCTCCAAGTCCTCCCGGAGCTCAACATGGGCCTGGGCTAGGGCACCAATTTCCCCTATATCTCTCCCGAATCAGTGGCAGCTACACCAGAGGTCGACTGGTGGAGGGTCAGCTAGTGAAAAGTTGACTGCAGAAGACCTGCTGGGGGAAGGAGATCTGGGCAACCCTCTGAGGAGCTCACGTATAGACGCCATCTCGGTCTCTATCCTCTAGAATGGCCCCGATGGTCTAGAAGTTTCATCCCTATCATCACCCTCAGCCAAGATAGACCTCCTCTTCTTTCTGCCCTTCCCTAGAACCCCCTTCACCCTCAAGGGATCAAAGGGCCTATCGCAATCCACAATGACATCCCGCGACTCCTGGTGCACTCAGGCTCGCTTGCATAGTCAGGTGATAAGGGAAGGAAATGACAAGCCAGTGATGGTCTTTGTGTGAAAATACCTTCACTCCTCAATGATATGGGCCCCTACATTGACCCTCACCCCACTCAAGACAGCGACCACCACCAACGCCCAATGATAAGTCATGTTTGTGATGTTGGAAGACGGGCGGATCCTCCGGGACACTAGATTTAGCCACCAAATAGCCTCCACCATAAAGTGGGTACTCTAAATACCCGTCCAAGTGATGCCCCAGTTAGTAGTAACCCTCCGCTCCTCCATCACCAAAGTGTCCACCAGCCACTACCCGTTCCCGAGCACATCACGATCATTCAACTCAGACTTGGGAGGGTTTGGAAGACCCAAGGCATCATTGACAGCAGTAGCAGTCAAGATGATCTGCCTGCCCCAGACATAGGCCACCGACTCGTCCTAACTCCAAGCTATGTGGGAAGATTGGCGTAGAACTCCCTCACCTAGGCTTCATTAGCCTTGCCCGAGTCCTCCACCAATGGGCCCCAACCAATCTCATGGAGGAGGGCATAGAACTCTGTACCCTTCTCCTCCACATCCTACATCATAAGACCCCTCTCATGCAACAAGTCTTTCGTGGCCTATTTATTTTGTCTAAACTGACACTGACCATTGACAAATCAGATGTACTCGCTGGTGCGGAGGCTACTGCTGGAATAAGCCGTAAGGATAAAACCTGCATTGATAAAGATGTGTTAGAAGGGAGAGCAAACGACTAAGGGAACGGGAATAAGGAAAGAAAAAAGAAAAGCCAAAGGCTCACAAGAGAGCCACTACCAAGCGATCCACTACAGCAGACGCATGTCCGCTGTGGCGAATTCACCATAATGGACAGAGGTCTGCTATGACGATACCGCTGTAGTACAAAATTATTCTGCTGCAGCGAACATCGTCTTCCCCAGACCTTCAAACCCCATCAATGTAGGTTAAAATTTCAACCTTCTTATTTCTCCAAATTAATAATAGATCAGGCAAGGGGAGGACTTGCCCAAGTTCTAGAAACTATTAACCATCCCAAAAGGGCGCGAATTTAAGTCGAAAGGCTCGAAAAGGTCAGAACCACCACCCTACCAAAACCACCTCATTTTCGGCCTTACAACCCCATGAAAACGACCAGGATCATACAAAGAACAATAGAGACCAAGTGAGAATGTAAATATAAGTAGCATGCTTCATCAATCTTAGCCTATAAATGCGAAAAAGAAAACTACCTTCCCTACTCTAAAGGCTGACCGAAAACAATGCATGTAGGCATGAAAACACAAGAATAGTGGAAGGAGTAAAGCCAATAGTCATAGGGAAGGAGATTTACCTGAAAATTGTAGATTTTGGCCGGAGAGGTTGAAACGATTTGGGAATTCTTGAAGATGGAAAGGTGAAGAATGAATTCAAAACGTCCCATCTGCCTATTAACTGACCCCGTCATCCACTGTAGTGGACCGTATTCCCACTGTAGTGGGACACCCACCCGCTGCAGTGGACGGTCAAAGGAAGTGATTGTTGGGATTCTGCGGCTGAACCCCGCCGTTTAAAAAAAAACCGGTCCAAGTAGCCCGACGAGTCAGTAATACCTAGGACATTCAAGTAGAGAGGAAATATCTGTAGCACTAAAGGAAGGGTAACGACGTAAATTGGAGTCCCGATCTGGGTTAAAGCCTAGACGAATAATTATAACTCTGCTAGAATTATTATCTATATGTGGGGTCTGAAAATAATCGATTTGAAGTTCGAGGCACAGAAGCCAAAAAATCCCGACGCTGACTAGAGGGAGAAGAAATTTGTGGTAGTTGTTAAACCCCGCCTCAATATCATAGTGCTTCTCGGGGAAGAATGGATTTTTAATTGATATCTGATGTAACGATCCACCTGACCATTATAGCATTTCCGACCACATAAAGATGGGTGAATTTAAATTTTTAGAATTAGTGAATAAAACCCTAAGAAACGAAGGACGCACTAAGAGTAAATTCGAATGGGCTTAGTCGCAATCGGATGGAACCAAGCTGGTGTTCTCCGAGGAGGGATGATTTCTACCACAGCAAAACTACTACAACGAGAAGTGTCTCACTTGTCCGCTGCAACGGATGACGCGGACTAGAAATCCGCAATCCCGTTCTGACTAGAAATTTGAAAACATAGTCCTTAAGAAGGACTTATTAAAAATGTCTAAAATAGAAAATAGACTTTTTGAGGAAAACAAAAGGATCCAAAGGGTGGAATTCGGCCTCCATAGCTAGGAGCTCTCGCGATAAAATCAAGAGAATGATGTAACTACAGTCAAGGACAATCAGGATGATAGCTTGGCGCCCAGATAGGTTATGGTTTACTCGCTTTTGCATTAGACTTTGGTTAGCTAAATATATACGTGCGTACGATTTATATGCTTTTGATGAGTAGGATTGTACTTTTAACTATGTTATGGTCTATTAAGCGAAATCAGCAAAAATATAAGAACAAGTGTATTAGAAGAGGGGTGAAAAAAGCTCATAATGAGGTAAAATCCTAGAGGAGATATTTCAACCAATAAATGGGTACATGTTCTAGGATATGCGTTGAGTCAAACATTTTTAAGGAGATTAACTTTCTGTCATTGACAGAATATTCTGGGGAATAAATATGAACTTCTTCTTTCTTTTGAATCAAAATTTTAGACGGGTAAATCACATAGACTCTGTGTAGGATATGTAGTTAACGGTCTGTTTAATAAGTTATAACTATGCTTGAGTGTGAGATGAAGCGAGTGATGTAGGATAGTAATTTCCTACATAATAATTGAATGTGTTATGGTTGGTATCATATTGTCTGGATTGATGATTGTTGTTAGCATTAACAGTGGCACTTTGGTAAGTTAGTTGTTGAAGTGAGCTCGATATGACGTTATTTTCATTATGTTGAGTATAAAGGAGCGAAACACTGAAGAAACGAAAATGGAGACTGGTCGCAGTATTGCTAGCAGTAGCGCTGTAGCGGGTGGTATACGTTGCAGCGAGACTGTTGTAACGACAGTGATGCCGCTGCAGCAGAGCCCAAACCAGTGAGTGGGCCAAATCGGAAGTCTTATAACGTGCTAAAATAACTGTTAATTTACTATTTTTCAAACATGAGGTTGTTTTAAATTCATATGATAACAAATTCATATGATTGTACTTGTTGCGATGAATGTATAATTCATGCCGTGTGATGATTTGTTACGTGTGTGTTACATTAGGTGTCGCGTGATTGAGGGGAGAATTGGAATCAAATGAATGTGTGATTGAGATGACGGCTAATACGAAAGGAAAGTCATTGATGTGATAGTAAATGAGAGGCCTATGGCTGAAGGTAAAGAACTCAGATGAATGGATTAATATAATTAGATTTCGAATAAGTATGGACACACGAATGGCTTGTTCCCGAGGTGAACATCTGGGCGAGCGGTATGAGTGAGTACACAAGCAGGTATGGCTAAAGGACCATGTGGTTGGGTGTACGAGTGAGTACACAGACAGGTATGATGAATGTTTCATACGGCTGGGTGTACAGTACATGAATTTCTAGAGTCCCCTACAGGTCATGACTGAAAGGGCAAGCATAAGACCCTCTGACATGTATGTACAGTGATATGACGGAGGCGTGTGCCCGACATATCACCGATAGTATGATTGTGAGATAAAGATTATGAAGGTATGATTTGATATACATACGACTGCAGATACAGAAAGATACTAGATATACAGGTGTGATACAAAGTATACCGACATGAATCGTGTTTTAGATGAGAAACAGGTGTGGAATGTTGTATATGTCCACACGGTTCAGGTATGATATCATATGACTTTTTCATGGTATGAAGCCAATTTGTGCATGTACTTTACGGTTGGGGAAAATGACTCCCTCATATTATTTTGAAGACTTTTGTGTGTACTTGAGTCAGTTAATCCGTAATTGCGTTTTGAATGTCTTGTTTACATTGATTTTGTGAGCAATGGATGATAGCATAACGGGTTTGAACAAAAGAATAGTACAGTACCGTGAGATAACAAGTAGACTTTACTAATTGATGTACTTCATTAAGGAGAGTTGAAAGATCCTATAGATAACTGAATAGGTTAATAAATGATAGAAACGGACTTGGTAAATCCTAGTGAAATGGTCCGAGAGATAGGGGCACTATGGAGCCTTATGGCAGGAATAAACAAACTGGATCAAGGAAAAATTGAGTACTGACTGTTGGGTCTATCGCTGCAGCGGACAAATACTCGCGGTAACAGGGCCGCTATGGCAGACCGAGTACTCGCTGCAATGGAAGCAAAGGGAGACAGATTGAAGGACTGGAATAATGATTAGGTCCGTAAAAGCATTGCGTAAACTTTGATGAGGTTTAAGAAACGATAATGTAGCAGTTACACCTAGAGTGACGTTTATGAGTGAGATAATCGTTACATTTATTGATAGTGATTGTATATTGATTTTTATGCTATTGTGTTAACTAACCCTATTCGGTGGATGATGCATACCAGTATGTGTGGTGTACTGATACTACCTTACTACACCTTTTTTCTTTTTAGTGTAGGTTGTGGTAGGTTGAAGTTCCTTGATTAGCATGGAGTACTCAGCACCAGGTTCAGTGTTTTCTTTCTGGACGAAGCTGGGTCATTTTGTTTGTCAAGTATTCAAATAGAGCTCTTGTACCTGTCTAGACTAGATCTTGGGAGAGTCATGATTGGGAAATCGTGTAATTTTATTTTGTTGAGATTTTTTTATCAACTAATGAGAAGTAATGAAAATGTTTGAGACTAATTCTTGCATATTAATAGTAATGTTTGTAAGGGTGCACCTATCAAGTAAAGTCAATGTAAGTACCCGCACGGCCTGTTCATTAGGGGCCGTGACGGATTTATAATATGGGTATTGAACCTTCACAAAAGCTTGTCCAGTTATTACAATAAGATGAGTATAGATAAAGTGTACATGGAAAGGCCCTACTTTGAGTTCTTTATTATTATTATTATTATTTAAAATAATAATTAGTAATTTATCTATGTATCAAAGTGCAAGCTGAAATAAGATGTGAATTCGCATACAAAAGTGTAAAAAGTCATGTGGGCTTCAATAAGTACGTACATAGCTAATTAGCTGATCATGCATTTTGATCATTAATCCATTAGGTACTTCTTTATGACAAGGATATATAAGCTTCTTGAGAATGATGATAAATGGGAAATTGAGGGAGTCTATGATCTCAAAGCCTATATCATTGCTTCTTAAATTAATAACCCAAGAGGAATTAATTATAAAATAGAGGGAAATTAAACTGATGAAGGTTCTCCCTACGTTTTCCTTGTCAAAGATAACTCCATTTTGTATACATACAAATTGATATAAAAGTATAGAACAACATTTTAATTAAATGATTAGGAGGTTCATATGCTGCTACTGTTTTACTTTATAGGATGGCATTACATAAACAAAATTTTGCATTTGGTCAATGATAAGATATGTGCGTCCACCAATAACACGAAGGAACCAGATTCTTTACCAGGTTCCACAGACAGAGACAGAAAGTAAAAGTACACACGAAGTTTTTACGTGGAAACCTCTTTGCCCAAGAGAGTAAAACCACGACCTACACTCGTAGGATTTTCAAACTCCACTAATACAGCCGGGCAAGTTTTAGATTACAAACTTATGTAACCTAGGTTAACCTATTAATCTCTTCCCCTTACAACAACTCTATTGTAAGCCTTTGCAATAACTCTATTACAAAGAAAACCAACGGCTAACTCTAGCCTATCAAACAACGATTTTACAACTGAAAATAACCACCTATAAAAGCTTCTCACAAGTGGAATAGGTGTACAAATTAAGAACAAAAACAACAACAAATCAGCAACCTAGAATTAAACCAATACTAGTGAAAAGGCTCTGTTCTGGTTGTTGATGATTCTTGTCTTCAGATGACTTTGCAAGAGAGGAAGTGTCCTTCTTGTGTGTATGCAAAAGTGCCCTCTCATTTGTCTTGTGTGAAGTCTATATCAAAAAGAGATCAAGACAAATGAGGCATTATCCAGCGGATAAACGGATGCATTGCCGCAGGCCTGCCACTAGTTGCCATAGCAGTAGCAGGTCTGCACATAACCTTTTTTTCAGCAGTACAAGGTTGACTTTTCTTGTTAAGAATACAATCAGCGACCTGGTTCTCCAGCAGGTTTGTCATATTATCAAAATTGATTTCTAACAATTTCCCCCTTTTTGATGATGACAAACCCCCAGAGTGTTCCCCTTCACAACATGAACCAGTCCACACAGACCTCCGGGTCTTTCCCCCTCACACCAGGAACCAGTTCCCACAAACCTCCATCATAACTAGTTGTCCTTCCCCCTTTTGGCATCATAACAAAAAACACAGTAACACAATAACAAAAGTGGACTGCAATCTGTTACCTTATGGCCACTTGGGCAATATAACACGAATAAGAAAGCGCAAGAAGTAAGGAGAGAAACAGAACATTCATTCAAATCAGAGATACAGAAGCATTCATGAGGGAAATACACACAGAGACAGTAGCATTCAAAGCCATACAATAAGCGAGCAAGAGAAACAACAATAACGGTGCCACACAATGAGGAAACGGTGATATGTCTAAGGGAAACAGATTTGAGAAAGAGGATGGCAGTTAGAGTTTGGCTAGAAGTTTATCAATGCGATCATTGGCTGCCCGTTGGTCACAGATCATCTGACGAGTTAGCTCCTCCAGCTGGGCCCTAAGGGAAGCATTGGCATCTTTCAAGCGAGCATTCTCCTCCTGGAGATCCAGCAGCGCACCCGGTCCTACACTGGACTGAAAGGCCTTAAGAACAACAATTTCAGCATCCCGTTGGGCAACCAACATGGTGAGGCGTTCAATCTCTTCAGTCCCTCGTCGTTGTGCCTCAATAAGATTTGAGACAGTGGACTGCCCACCAACACCTCCCTGTCTAGCAACACACTCA
>JACEIK010001436.1:172217-183471 GCA_018107945.1 Datura stramonium | reverse complement strand
ATCACGTTAAAATAATCTTTAATTATAATTTTAAAATTATTATAATCCTAAATATAATTTCAAAACAAAGTGGAAATACTCCACTCAAAAGTCACTTTTTAGAAGACTATTAAACTCCACTCAAAACGACTTTTTTTCCCTCTCTTTATACAAACAAGCACGAACTTGTTCTAGATTATTCGTCGAAACTTCTAGCCATTTTTGCTTGAATGGAGTCGCTTTCGCCGGCGATCGGACCGAAAACGATTCGGCCGTCGAGGACTGTTTACGGCGATAATGAGCTGCTCATCGGCTCTGTTAAGTCGATGAAGGCGCGGCCTGTCGCTTGCCGGAAAATGAGAATGAGAGTAGTAGCGCAAGCAAGTAAATCCGACTCAAACAAAATTGATTTCAGTGATCCGGATTGGAAAGTGAAGTATCAGAGAGAATTTGAAGCTCGTTTTAATATTCCTCATCTCACCGATGTATTTCCCGACGCTGTTTCCTATCCTTCCACTTTCTGTCTCAAAATGAGGTATCTTCCTCATAGCATTCCGTTCGAATTTCACTATTTTTTCCTTCTAATTTTGTTGTTTATTCTATGTTTTTTTTTTAAATAACAAGAACGGCACAAGCAATGGCTTGGACTTTCAGCAAATAGAAGAAGTACAATTCTTTTTAGTTTAAATTGCACATAGTTTCCCCAAAATTTGATTTTTATGGTGTTTCTTCTTTTCTATTGTTATTTCTTTGGAGAAACGGCATATAAATGGCTCGATTTGTTTGTAGAATTGAGAATAGTGATAAGTTGTCAGCTACTTTATGGAATTGAAACTTGGAATTAGATCTACTTTTATAATGATAAAGAATCTGTTCGTTAATATTAACAGTTCAGAAACTAAAGTTTGGTTATTCAACTAATGTTATGTATCAGCTAACTTTCTACTTGATTTACAACTTTTTCATTTCTCAAATTGACATATCTGGCATTACTGAAAAATCTTAAATAGGCAACTCTTTTCGTGTACAATTTGTTAGAATGTAGTCGCCTAGGGTGTTTGGTAGTTAAATTTGGCCAAGAAATACCTTGGATGATGGTCAATATCAGTGTTTTCAAAGACGTTTTTGGAGCGAGTTCCAGGGTGGGGCGTACCAAAAGCACTCCGTAACGCAAATGAAAGGCGTAGATTTATAAAGGCTTCAGTCTCGGGCGTAAAAGCTTACCCCGTGTGTTAAATTTGATTTTTATCATTTTAAAAGTATTTCTGCTATAAATAATATTTTTTATTATTGATTTAATGATATTTATACTTAATGCTATCATGTTTTTATATTATAGTGATTTTTCCTAAATTATATCAATTAAGAAAGCAACTCTCATATGAAGTCCATATTGATGTCTGTCCAAGGAAGGTTAGTGAGAAATGAGAAGGTGAAGAGAAGAGAATTTGGGAATGCATTACTTGATTATTCCCTCAAGCTAATGGAATTAAATAGCTATTACATAGAATGTAAATAAGGAAAGAACTAATCCCTATAATTACATAGAAAATGACGTTGTCATAACTAGTTTTTTTTTTAGATAATTAAGATAGAGATTTCATATCACTATGTTCCTAGACAACTTTATCTATATTTTGACATTGCTCTTACACTATTTATCTTTTTCCTTCTTTGAAATATATAAATAATACTCAGTGCAAATATTAGTTGAGGGTGGAGAGGACTAGTAGATGTGGAGATCAATGATGAACTGGATGATAATTTTATTTTAAAGATTATTTGACTATTATCATTTTTGTTGTTGTTATTTTTCTCAAATAATAATTATAATATTTTTTCCTATGTTATTGGTGATTTATTTGAATTTATTTGCAGAATTATTAAAAATATTACTTTTGCCATTTTCTTAGTAATAAAATTATAAATTTGAAGATACATGACATATACGCCCGTAGATCCATAGGACTTGCGCCCCGTATCTCAGGGTTTACGCCTCGCCCCATGCTATGTAAAATGCCTCGCTTCACGCTCGCGCCTTTTAAAACACTGGTCAATATTTGTAAAAGAAATACTTGTTTGATAGCAATATTACTAATTTTAGTGCAACTTATGTGTTTCAGAACTCCAGTCACAGATAATTTTGCACAAGGTTATCCCTCAGATGAAGAATGGCATGGATACATCAATAATAATGATAGAGTACTTCTTAAAGTAAGCCTCTTTCCTTCTATTTTAGAATAACTCGTCATCCATTGATAGCCTGTTGCCAATTGATTATAGTGGAAAAAGGCCCAAAAAAAAAAAAGAGTGGCAAAAGGCAACTTTTTAAAATCTCTAGCATCAATGTCAGTCTAATCTATAGTTTTTTTTTTTTTAAAATAACCAAATATACTGTGAATAAGTTACACTAATATATAGCTTTGGTGAATTCGATGTCCAAAATGGACTAATGTCATTTCTAAAATAATGTGGAAACATAATTAAATTCTTTCTTGAGTTTGCACTCCCTCATGTTTTCAGGGTAAAGCTAATTTTATGCTTGATTATTGTCCGATACGTGTATGTTTCATCTCTTATGTCCAACAATTTAGTTATTTCTTCAATGAATATGTGGAAAACTATGCCCATTATTAATTAAGGTTTTATGTAGTGTTTAAGATGGTATAGATTGAGAAATTTTCTTCTAGGATTATGAACCTTTTTCCTCTGTTGAATTAGATAAATAACTCAGACAATGTCTAAGAGCAGCAACCCCCAACTAGTTTGGGATTGATGCATCGTAGTTGTTAAAATAAAAACTTTGATAGATGACAATTTTAAATATTCTAGGCAGAATGGAGTTCCATGTCTCATCTGGATAGATTTTGATTGAAAGAAGAAATTCAAACGCCAAAAGTCCAATTTGAAGTTACCAGTACTTTTTTCTATGTTTCCCTTCCATTTGGAGCTCAGAGTACATTCCTCGGTGAGTATAGACACGCAACAGAAGCTGGAGAAACAACAATGTGTTTGTACACTTGTCTGAGAGAGTCAATGCACCTTGTGATGACATAAGGACTCTTTTTCGTGAAAGAGCAAATAGAATACATTAAATAACCTATAAAATATTATTTGTTGAAAAGAAAAGCATTGGCCTCTGTGGGAAGCAGAAAATGAATTGTTTCTGGTCCTTTAATTTTTTTTTTTTAATTGTTTCAATATCTTAGCAGTACAGAGAAAAGGTGCAGGATGGGTGGGGATATTGAACACTGAAACCTTTTGCATAAATTCATTCTCTTTTCATGAAGACTCAAAGTGAGGCCATCTGGGTGGTTCTCTGCACCTAGTTTTTGTGTAGCAGCTGTATTTCGATCCATCCTATTTTTTCAAGAGTTTCATAATTGTACCTTGAACCCCTTTCATATGATGGGAGTTGCCGGTGTACTAGGTACCCCTTCCTCCTCCTTATTTTAATGAAAATCATGTAAGCTGTTAGAATGGAACAAGGAAGATAGTTAAGAAAGTAAGTTGCTTGTTTTTGTTGTATACAAATGAAGAAACAAACACGTGTTTTTCTTTTTGTTGCCTTTTTAATTATATCCCACCTATCCATTCATGCAAACTTCTGTTATTTTTCAGACTATAAATTATTCCTCTCCAACTTCTGCTGGTGCCGAGTGTATTGATCCCAATTGTACATGGGTAGAGCAATGGTAAGGTTCTTTATAGTTTTCTGTAGCAACAAATTACATGGCAAGGGTTTATGTAAATGTGGCCTATACTACAGAACCTCTACGCTAAGCTGCACTAGTATTAGTTGTATCACCCTATTTCCTTTTATTCAGGAATAAGTCTTCGTAGTTTGCAGTACAAGTCTATTGATCGAAACAACAAGTAGCTAAGATGATAGAATCATCTTCTGCATTCACATGGTTTTGCTTCATGTTGCGATGAGCTAAGTCCTTTGTCTATTTCGACCTTTCTTCATCATTCAACTACCAATGCTTAACTTAGGTCTGACCCATTTCTGTGTTGCCTGTCTGAGTCAAAGATGTCCCTTCTCAATTCATAGAAGTGGAAGATGTTATATGGGTTACAACTTACACGTATTATTTATCAGAAAAGAAATGAAAAGGGTTATTTGAATTGATGTTCCACCTTTAATAACTAGTTCCTTTTAATAGGTCCTCTAATAATATTATTATGTATGTTTTGCTAAGAATTACTAGATATATGTGTTACTTGATGTTGTATGAATCTTCAGCAGAACCAAAGTCACAACTCTGACATTTATAATGCAAAAGTAATTATTTGTATAAGTATAACCTGTTCTTCGATCGTTCTGATACCGATACTAAGGATCTACGAATCCTTTTTTTGATCTGAACTAAGTATCTAAGAATCCTTTAAGCAAAAGGAAAATATTAGGCTTCATTGAATGTCTCCAGAAAGTTTCTAATGTCTATTTATAAAATAAAATCTTACGGAACAAAAATTCTTCCTAACTTCTTGAAAGTTGTTGTTAGATATATTGAACATCAAGTAGTAGTGGTTTGACAGTTTTACCAAGAATTTCAACTCTGGCACGAGATAAGAATGATTTTGATAAAGGAAATTAGTTCGAAATTCGTAGCTTGTTGATCTTATAGGTTGTAAATATGTCAATGATCTTGTTTAGGGTTCACCGTGCTGGTCCTCGGGAGAAAATATATTTCAAACCAGAGGAGGTGAAAGCAGCAATTGTAACCTGTGGTGGACTATGCCCAGGTCTTAATGACGTTATTCGACAGGTCTTAACATATACTTTGTTCTTTTGCTTTTTCTTCTTTTTAAAAACAGTTCGGTCATGTTATTTCAGTGTACAACACTGATGTGCTTTCTATTTATTCTCCTCCTTTCTATCTTTCCAATGAATGCAGATAGTTATCACCCTTGAGATATACGGTGTGAAGCAAATTGTGGGGATTCCATTTGGATACCGTGGGTTTTCAAACAAAGATTTAGCTGAAATGCCAGTAAGTTGCTCCTTATTACTCCCTATGCAGATGCTCCTCGTATTGGCTATTGCTGTAGGTTAGACTTAAGTGCAAAATGCTAAATTTTCATGATTATTCTGGATAAAGTCTTGATTCTTAGGAAAAACAGACTTCTCTCAACAGAAATAAATATTTAAGTGATGAATGGTAGTATATTTTGTTACCAGTTATCCAGGAAAGTGGTCCAAAATATTCATCTTTCTGGTGGAAGCTTGCTAGGTGTATCACGTGGAGGACCTAAAGTTTCTGACATTGTGGATAGCATTCAGGTTCTTGACTGACTCTATAGTATACTTGCACCAGAATTATTATGCTGGCTTTATCTAAGATCCATTTCTTGTCTTAATTTCAGGAAAGAGGAACAAACATGCTGTTTGTGCTGGGTGGAAATGGTACACATGCTGGTGCAAATGCAATTCATGATGAGGTTGTCAATTGTGACCTCTATATTTGATGCTCTTGTCGACCAATAGATATGTTGATATTGTTAAGTTGGATTCTTATAATCTTAATTAGGATGGGTGTGTAGCCGAAAACTGTGTACTGACTTTTATTGAATACATGATTTTCTCTAGTCCTCCTCTCATTAGACGAATAATGGATATTAGATATGCCCTGTGCCAATAAGTATTATGGGCTCACATCAAATTGAAATTTTTGCCTGGTCGGCAAAGAGGATAAACATAGTAACAGATAATAATATCACGTGCATCTTTTTTCCCTTCCATGAGGAAATATGTAAACTCAGTGGTCTCCAATGGTATAACTTTGAAGTAATGATGTCACTTAGGAAGTATAATTTGCTTTTGTGTACTTGATGTGCAGTGCCGTAGAAGACGTTTGCAGGTAGCTGTAGTTGGTGTGCCGAAAACTATAGACAATGATATTATGCTTATGGACAAAACATTTGGTTTTGATACTGCCGTTGAAGAAGCACAGAGAGCCATTAATTCTGCTTACATTGAGGTACTACATTACATTCTTGCTATAAGTTTTGCATCCCTTTGCTTCTGTTTCTTCTATAAACCAAAACGTTCCCCGTCTTTTTTTCATTATATGAACAAGAAGGTCCCAATATATGCTGAAATCCTTACACTTCTAATAAATAACCGGCCTTTTAAAGCCTTGTTGTCCTTGCTTCCACCCTTCCAATGCTTATTCCCGTTCAAAATCTGATTTCTCTGGCTTAATTCTATTTGTGAATCTCATCCATTTCTCTTTTTCAACGTCTTCAAGTGCAGTTAAATTCTCAAAAACCTCAATAGAAGTTCAAGACCAATTTAGGCATAATTTTTTGCAAAACTTGCTAGCTGCTTCTTCTCAGGTTTTCTTGACTTTGTTCTTTTGAATTACTTGTAATTCTTATCAAAATTTTTGACCTGTCATTTGTTCTGACATCCAGTTGTGTTCCCCTTAAATGTTTCAAAGTTACTCTTCCAGAAGGCATCTCATGGTATGGATTAATCTGTGGAAGAAGATTGCTCATTTAATTTGCCCTCAACTGAAGCAGTCATGCATCATTCTCTACCACTGCAATCTCTTTAATCTTAAAGGTTTTTTCTTTTTCCTTTCAATCTTTGTAGGCACATAGTGCATATCATGGGATCGGAATTGTGAAGTTGATGGGTCGTAGTAGTGGGTTTATAGCTATGCACGCATCACTAGCTAGTGGACAGATAGACATATGTTTGATCCCAGAGGTTAGTCTAATATCTATAGGATGTTATGCAATCTGTTATTTTAAGGGGCTTATCATTAAGATCGTATCTATTTAATCCAGGTGCCTTTTAATCTGCATGGGCCTCATGGTGTGCTGCAGCATCTAAAATATCTGCTTGAGACAAAGGGATCAGCCGTGATTTGTGTAGCAGAGGGGGCGGGGCAGGTTAGTTCTATTGCATTTTCTTGTATCTGTTGCATTTGGACATAATTTAAGTAATATTTGTTATATATCTACTCTTGTATGTATTTGACATAACAAAAATTTTCTTTCTTGTCTTTAACATTATGCCTATTCTTTCTTCCTTTTTTTCTATTATTGATTACAAAAATTATCTGCCGACCAACATCTTTAGAAAATACTTTAAATGTTCAGATTCAGAAATGATCACATCTAACCAAGATACACGCCCATAGAGGATAATGAGAAAAAGTCGGCAGAGATGGTCTAATCATGGATCTCAAAATGCATTGATCTGTAGGTGGTGACACTATTATCGTTGAAGTTTTATAAAGAGACTAGGTAGACCTAAATCACATGGGAAGGAAGTTGTCCCGAGCTTACTAATTGTCGGAATCTATGTGGATTTAGAGAAAAACAGAACATAGTGAAAGCAAAACATTTATATAGGAGATATCCCTTAATTGATACTAAGGCTTAGTCATGTTGGCGAACTCACATTATGTCTGGTGTTTTCCCTAGTCTTTTTAATATGTTTAGAGATTTGTTTAAAAGACTTGTACATCAGTAAAAATGAAAAGAACATATAGTGGTAGAGAACCTCTTGTTTATCTTACAGACCAATTATAGTGTACTAATGACAGTGTACCAATTATGTGTTGTAATTGTTGTTGTATTGATTAGATGTTCATAATAAATATATTCTAATGATAACCCAACCATTAGGACATAAGTAGATTCTCTCTACTAATTAACGGTCCAAAAAGACTTGAAAAATTATTAGTTACTACCGAAAATGAAATCTTAATTATGGTACTTGGAAGATTGAACATTACAGACTATCAGCATTTTTCTTTACTTTTTACTCCTCTAGATTTAATTTAGTCAAAATAATAGAACTTAAAGTCTTAAACAATCATTTAGATGTTTCCAGGTTTGTCACTGTTTGGTCATTCATAGTTAATTTGAGCAATGGAAACAGAAGAATCACTTCTGGATCTTTATACCGCTATCTTACTCAACCTTCTTGTAGGATTTCCTAGAGAAAACCAATGCAAAGGATGCATCTGGAAATGCTGTACTTGGAGATATTGGTGGTCATATACAACAACAGGTTTGTGGATGGCAAGCTACACATTTATGGGATTGTTTCTTTGTCCAATACGAGTGTTATTCAATCATCTGTTTGTAGTTTCACTTTGTTTCCACCATCCCCATCTTTAAGCTTTCTCCTCCGACTATTGAAGGAAAGCAATATAATGCCCTGTTCATGTCACCTAGAGAAAAAAGGCCAGCCCGATGCACTAAAGCTCCCGCTATGTGCAAGGTCCCGGGAAAGGCCAGACCACAAGGGTCTACTGTATGCAATCTTACCTTGCATTTCTGCAAGAGGCTGTTTCCACGGCTTAAACCCGTGACCTTCTGTTCACCTAGAGAGTCCTTTAAAATTCTTTTCATGCATTTTTGTTCCTCAAGTTCCTCATTGTGATGAATTTCCTTTGCCTTCTTTTTACCAAATTTTGGAGCCGTTGACCTTTGCTAATGATACTGGTGATGTAGGCTGAGTTCAAGACAATCAATGTGCAATATTTGGCCCATTGTTAGACTGCTTCTAGCATTATAGGAACATCTTGAATCACTTTTAACAGTTGTTGTCTTCTTGTGTAGAGCAGTTGATCTTCATCGCTTTTTTTTTATATGAACAATTCATCTCTATACAAATATATAGTCTCTGGCAGCTAAAAATTTCCATGTGCAAGTCGATCTTTCTTTTTTAATCAAGAAAATTCACAATGATATGCCTGCTTTCTTATAGATCAAGAAGTACTTCAAGGAGATTGGGGTTACTACTGATGTAAAATACATTGATCCTACATACATGATCCGTGCATGCCGTGCAAATGCATCAGATGGAATTCTCTGCACTGTACTAGGTCAAAATGCTGTAAGTATCTCATACTCACTTAATGATTACTATTAAGGAATAATCTAGATATTTGTTGGTTTATAGAGGACAAATTGCTTTCTGTTATAGATGATATTTGACAATTTAACCAACGCCCGGATCGTTTGATAGGTTCATGGTGCGTTTGCTGGATATAGCGGCATCACAGTGGGTATATGCAATACTCACTATGTGTACTTTCCAATTCCAGAAGTCATTGCTCAACCCAAGGTTGTGGATCCTAACAGCCGCATGTGGCATCGTTGCTTGACATCCACAGGCCAGCCAGACTTTCTTTGAATTAAGCTAGCAGCTCAATTTTTTCGCTAGAAACTGCAGAGTCTATTTTAATTGTATAGTAGAGGAGCGGGGAGCCAGATTGAAAAATTTTATGGCATTGCCCTGTTCCCATCTGTTAAAGGAATAATGCAAGAACATGGGATTCCTCAAGTTTTTGTAAAGGTATTACAAACTCAGAATACCCGTTCAGCAGGGTATATGTAGAACTATGTTGCTCGGATCATCCAAAAATGTTAACACACCCATCTCCGATCCTCCAAGAATGCATAGTTTTTAGAGTATCTGAAACACTGGCGGTATTTTTGAAGAGTACGAGCAACATAGACGTAAAAGAATAAAGCTATCTTAGAGACCTGAGTTAGCATTTTCACTTATTCCACACGTCCTTGTGAACCATTTGATGAAGAAATAAATACCACTTTCTCAATTCAGGAGACTTCATTAACACGAGTGTTACATCGATGTATCATTATAATTTATCATGATCTGCACTTTTATTGAAGTATGTATGAGGTACATTTAAGATTAAGTAACAGCTAACTTATCCTTCGATACAACATGTCTGAGTTTGTTTTATATTTCGTCGGGTATCTGTATCATGTGCAGATTAATCATATCTAGTGTTTGCAGATGATCTGAAACTTGGTTTCTTGTAGGTGAATATTCTTCAGCTCTATGTTTATTATATCGACTGAGTAAAACAGGCAGGACCACGATTGCTGTGGTCCTTTTCGGCATTGATTGACCCATGAGTAAGTGAAAGAGCCTGCCTTGTTTTAATTGTTGCTTGTTGATATCATTCATTGTCAATATATATCTCAGTTACACAGGAAAAATTTAGAGGAATAAAGCCACCCTTTAGGTATTGTTCCTCCCACCTAATTAGAGTATGTTTTAGTGTACTTGAACATGTTATTTTTGCCAGAATTTAACACTTAGCTATGGTAAATTAACACGATTTGATGTATGCATGCGTTTAAGTTTTTTCCGCCCCATCCTCCTTCCCCTCTCTCCCCTTAGAGATGGAGCAACTTGATCTAAACTTGATAGATTCAAAACGTTTAAGGTTTTTAGCACTAAATTAATTGTACTTTTGATATTTGTTAGGAGTTTGCGTATCAAAAAGATTGGATTTGGTTGTATATACCCATAGCCAATGCACTGCATCTGACACTGCCCTCAATTCACACCTAGAGGCGAATCTATAATTTTTAAAATATGAATGCACCACAAAAAAAATTAAAAATTAATATATTTAGTGGGTGTTGAATCAAGTGCATTACTCAAAATTTTTGTACTATGGGTGTCGGCATATAATATTATACAAATTATAAAAAGATATATATAAAATAATTTTACAGAGAAATTACGAATTTACGTGCTTCAAAAATTACATATAAAATCATCACTGTTCACACCAACCCCTACAGTACTCCCTCCCCCAAAAACGAAAAAAAGAGATGAATAAATCTATTATTTTTTTTTCGTAATAATTTCGAGTTTGAGTCCGAAAAATATAAAAATATTAGTGAGGAGCAACTTTTCTACAAAATTCAGTCTCAAATAGTTATGATCCTAAATCGAACATCGAGGAAAAGCAAAAAAAAGAAAAATAAAAATGTGAAGGTTGTTAGTTTGTGCTGGTCCTAAGGTATAGAAAAGTGAAGTAGTAGTTGGTTTGTTTTAGTGAGCAGTGGATGTGTGGAATGGCATGATTAATTATAAGATCTATTTCGAGAGCAGTGTTTTTAACAAAAATTTCTGTATTAATTAAAAATATCATTCCATTGCGAAGTAGTTGTTAGCATAGGGAATGGGAATTTATCAAGTCCCAAGATGTTACTTTGTACTGGTCCTTAGCCGCCCAAATTTAGCAGCTAAGGAAGAAGAAAAAAACATAAGACTGGTCAAATACACCAGCATATGTTACTCTGACAAGTGAGTAATTATTTGTTAGTTTCACATTGTACTTTTCTTACAACAAAGGACCTTAAAACTTTTTTCTTTCCTTACTCCCGGTGTTTGGTATTCCGTATTCACTTTGAATTTGAGGAGAGTATAATCAATTTGTTCACCTAAATTTATTATCTTTTCCATAGATCATATATATAT
>JACEIK010001436.1:139221-164909 GCA_018107945.1 Datura stramonium | reverse complement strand
ATGAACGTCACTATTATTTTAAAAAAAATATTGTTATTGAGAAATAGTAAAATATAATATGAAAGAATCAATTTAAAAAAAATTAAGTTATATGCGTGAAATATTATTATAATAAAATTTGATGTACCGCTAATAAAGAAAATGATTGGGTGATTTGTAGGATATATTTTCTTACATTAATTGATTTCCTAATAGTAGATATCAAAAGGCGATCTCTAATATTAGATTTTTCAGGAAATAAAATCTATATATATTCTTTCGTTTCTGGAAGTAAAATAATTATCATCATCATATATTTTCTTTATTTAACTTATTTAACAGATTTTCTTTTTAATGCGTAAAACTCGAGGTATTTAATTTGATTTTTGATTTGGGGGTGGGTGGGGGCGAATTTATATATATAGCAATTCTTTTCTTAATAATAATAAAAAAATCAACGTAAACACGTACAAATAAAGAAGCTAGATGAGATAATAATTTGGATGTAGTATTGTTAGTTTTTTATTTATTTATTTATTTTATTTTATTTTTTTAACTTTCAATATAATCAACCAGATTTATATACGCAAATAAGTTTAGTTTCAGTAACTTTATAGATATTGTTCTTCTAGTCTCTGGAGTAATTAGTGGTGTAAAAGAAAAATTGATAAATTGTATTAATTTGATAATCAAATCAAATCGAACAAAATTGATTAGTGATTTAGTTTGGTGTTGGAAAAAAATCGACTCATAATTAGTTTGGTTTTACTTAACTAAAAATCAAATCGAACTAAATAAATCTGATATTATATGTATATAATTTTTAAATATTTTAATTAATATATTATTAACTTGAATTAATTTACAATAATTAAAAATAACTTTGTTTTTTTATTATTTTAGTTTTATTTCAAGTTTAGACTCACCTCAAATTTTGAATTTATCCAATAAGTTTTATAGTTAATAGATACATGTTATTAACTCAAAAACCAAAACCAAATCGATATTAATGCTACCAAAAGAATGATTTCAATATTAAGAATGACTTCAATATTAAGAATGACAATAATATTAGATATCTATTCTTTAATTTTGCAGGTTAATTTATACTGTGAAAACATATAACTTAATTTTTTTAATGTTTAGTTATGTAATTAATACATTTTAGTCATACTTGCCTTGACATGACTTAGTACTTTAGAGTATGATCATTTTCATTATGACTTATTAATTAGGAATATTTATTTTATGCAATTTCATTATCTTTTTTTGTTGAATATTTTAGTATAATGTTATTATTCATCACATATTTTGTGTTATTTTCTTAATTATGTAACACTTTAGATAGTTGTATGTTACTAGGATTAAAGAAATATTTTAAGTATAAGTTATATTTTGTATAAAGACTTTATTGGGAAAAGAATTCATAAAACCCAAAAATTCTGGAAAAATTCAAGATTGAAAAATTTGACTTTTATTAATTTAATTTAATTTAAATTTTTGTATATTGAATATTATTTTAATTGTTGTTTGATAGATTGAAATTGAATTGATAATTGAGGTTTTTTTATTTATTTTATTCATTATGTAAGCATTTTTTAAAGAAAGAAACTAAATCTCATGCAACTTTTTAAAGTAAAATTTATTCAATTTCATTTCAAAAATATCTTTGACATTAATTATTTGAACTATGCTTCTGAATAAAATTACTAATACAAATATTTCGAGGTCTTAAGCTATATATTGTAAAATGCATATCGTGAAGAAATTTACATATAATTCAAGAAATTGGCAACCCTAGAATAAACATATCAATTCAACTTTCCCTCATTTTCCATCATAAATTGGTCAAAATATGTGAAATTTCTTATTTTTTATAAAGAATTATCATGTAGAGCAAGTAATCATATTGGCCTAAACGCAAACTCGTTTGATTAATGATTAAATCAATAATTATTATGTGAAAGCTAGTTTTTAACTTGCCCAAAACATACCAAAAATGTTGAATTTCAAGGTGATTTCAGCTCTCATTTGAGCTCTCATGGTGAGTTGAGTGATGAAGAACAAGAGAAGAGGAAGATTGTTTCTCGCCTTTCTCCTGCATACAAATGAATCTTCTCATACAACAACACCTATATCTTCGCTCTTTCTAGAAGGACATGTGTAGTAGTCGAAGAAATGTTGGATGACAATGTGTGTTGGCACACATCTAACCCTTAATCAGATAGATTCCTTTCGATACCAGAGAAATATAGTTGGTCTTTTAACAAATAGGAATTAGACAAATGATGTACTTTGTTGCATTTTTCATTCAACCACACTTCTGTATATTTGATACATTTTTTGATGAATAAACAGACGAGAAAATTTCCACAATTCTCTATTTTCTACATGGCACGAGCATTAGGTTATTCTGATCCAATCCTCTTTCAATCATTCAATCTTTCATCTCCTCGATCCAAAATGACCTCCATCATCATCCAATGTGGAAGCTACAACACCTTTTAGTCGCTTCTAGCGGATTCCAAAGAATCCTCTTTCTTCACTCATCGACTCACCGTATGACTTTTTTAGTCAATACCATCTTTGATGGTCACTGATTTGGCTTTAGATGGAAACGAGTTCTTCTCATCAGTTTTCTACCAAGAATAAACTTGGTTTTATTGATGGAACCCAGAGCTCCACCTACCGATTCCAGCTTTTCCTCAGGAAATCGATACAACAATATGGTAACCTCTGCTGCTTAATTCTTCTCTAAAGAAATTGCAGTAAGACTTTATTCCAAGACCGCCGAGAGTCTTTGGACAGATCTGGAAGACATATTTGGACAACCAAATGGGGCCGGTTGTATCACCCGAAAAGGAAATCACAAGTTAGTACAGAAAACACCGATGTAGCAGTGGTACTTTACAAAGCTCAAGCTCTTGGCGGATGAACTTGATGCTTTGCATACTGTGTGACTCGTGCTTGTGATTGTTCTTGTGGAGGAAAAGAAAAAATGCTCAAGTCACTTCAAGATGAAAGGCTTATACAACTCTTGATGGGTTTAAATGAAACCTATGGACTCGTAAGGAGTATCCTGATGATATCTCATTTGCCTAACGTCAATCTGCGCTTACTCTCTCTTGATTCAAGACGAAAGAAAATGGAGAGATTCATGTAAGTTCACAATTTCCGGTGATTCTTCATCCTACTTAGTTGTTCACCAAAGCATGGTTCAAATGTTAAGTCTCACAAGGACGAAGATAAGCGGTAAGAAGAATGGCGTGATTTTGCTCCCATTATAAGAAACCAAGTCAATTTCTGTTGAGAAGTGCTATAGGATAATCGATTTCCTTGTGATTTGGTTCACGAGAATCGAAATTTCAAGTTGGTATCAAGAGTAATGTTGTTTTAGGTACTCCTAATGCTATGCACACAAGCAGTTTATGGAAGGAGCCGAGAATCCCTTCACACCGACGACATCCCACCTCAATCTACTCAAGCTTGGTGAGATTGCTGTGCCAGGGGTTACTATTTCATGCCAATGCTAATATGGTTCAATGTAATGTAATATTTTCTAACATAATCCTACCGCCCTTTTCTCATATATGAATTTCGAGTCTGATCACCGACTCGATGCCTCAGCACAGAATACAATGCTATGGCAGTAGCAATGGGCTTTGATGCAAAGTTTTTCTCATCTCTTGATCCTTCGCTTTCTTTTTATTTATCACCTTCCAAATTCTTTTAGAGTTAAAGTCACCTACGCAAGGTCTCGTTGCTCTATCATCTACATTAATCATTCACAAAGTTCTGTTTGTACCTTCTTTCAAAATCAATTTAATTTTTGTGAACAAATTCGTACACAAATTTTATGCTTCTAAGTTTTTCTTCTACTCATTGTCTTGCGTAACTACTAGCGAGGACTCCCTCGTGTTCTCGTAAATCTAGGAATGGAATCTATCTCTCCTGCCTCCTATCTCTCGCTTCTTCAAGTTTTTCTAAGAATAGCTTAGAATTACTTCTTCTCTTGTTTAGATCCTAAATGTAATAGTTTCACTAGTTCAAGCTTCCTTTTAATTTTGATGTAAAGGCGGCACAATTGATCGATATTACCCTTTTCATCTATGAAGAATATCAATTTTATTTCATCTATTTCTCATTGCCTATCCTTGTGATGTGTGTCCTTTAGCTAGACAATCTAAATTGCCTTTTCCTACAAGTTCTATTAAGACAAAATCAGTGTTTGAGCTAATTCACATTGATACTTGGGGACCATAAGTCTCTTACACATGATGGAAGCAAAATACTTTCTCACAATTGTGGATGATTTTAGCAGATGCTACTGACCTATTGGTTGTTGCCAGCCGACTGCCCACCGTCTTCTAATGGATCTAGGGGTTTCACCCGTCCTTCCCATACCTGGGCCCACTCCGATAGCCAATCGGCCTTAAGTATTGCCCCTTAACTCTGTTTTTCACTTAACGACAAAGTACGTTGAACTCGATCGCGTTCGCTTCGCTGCCAGCTCGCGGTCTTATTTCCTCAATTTTGTACCATCTTCATATCAACTTGCCGATATTTTCACTAAGCCTTGTCTAGGCCTTCTCATTCTTAGAATCTCTCCAAGTTGGGGGTATCTTCTCTCCCCTCCAACTTGAGGGAGGGTATTGAATTTCAAGGTAATTTGAGCTCTCATGGTGAGTCGAGTGGACGAAGAACAAGAGAAGAAGAAGAAGATTGTTTCGCCTTCCGTATACAAATGACCCTTCTGGACAATAACACCCATATCTTCTGCTCTTTCTAAAAGGACACGCATAGGTCAAGAACAATAGATGACAAATGTGTTGGCACACATCTAACCCTTAATTGTATAGGATTCCTTTTGTATAGCTGTAGAAATATAGTTGGTCTTTTAACAAATAGGAATTAGACAGCTGGACAATTTGTTGCATTTTTCATTCAACCACACTTGTATATATTTGGATACATTTTTGATGAATAAACCGACGAGAAAATTTTCATACCTCTTATTTTCTACAAAAAAATGTACTAGATTTTCATTTTTTTTCTCCGAAACAAATTCTTTAGTTTTATTTGTTTTTGAACTCGCAAGAAGGATTAATAAGCAATGCACTATTTATTGCTGTGTAATTTTTAATTTTTTTATTTTGGGGTAGTTTAGTTCGTAGACAATTTATGCGGTAATTAATAATGCAAAAATTGTAATGTAAGATTTAGTAATGCAAGAATTGTAATATATGAATTATTTTTTTATTGAACATTTAGTTTGATACACTGCATGTTAGTATGCAATGACGTATAATTTAACATATATGTTAACTTGTTTTTAAACAAAATAACATATATGTTTGTATTTCTACGCTAAAATATGTATTTTCATTTCGTATTATATCCCGTAGATATTGTTATTAATATTGATTAATTGCAGTCAAGTTTGAAAAAAATCACATTCATAATAAGAAAAAATGTAAATTAAATAGTAACTAATCATTTTAAATTTTAATACCAGGTTTTCATGGGTTAGCTAGATACACAATTAATAGCAGAATGCTTCATTGGGCCTGCATCCCATCCATGTTCGTCAAATGCCGGGTCAATTTATACTTTTGCTCATATCTTGTAGTTGTGTTGGTCCGTAATTTTTGCTTCTCGTGATAAATAATTTTTTTTACGAGACATAAATTTATATTTCGTATATTGACATATACGAAATATCTTGTATTAGCCATGGCCAGCTTGTCCTTCTATATATGTGAGACACTCCTATCTTGTATATTGAGTACACAACTAATCAGTGAAACTTCAATTCAACTATCTTTCAATATTTCTTTATGACATTTCTTTTTTTGTTTTTGGCTAGTTCTAGTGTAATGCTTTCTTAGAGAACCTACAACGCCGAAGCATATTTCTCTTCTCTGGGCTAATCGTTTAGGATGTGCAAATGAAGGATTGAACTGTTTGTAAGCAGGGGCGTATGTAGCTTTAGGATATCCGATATACATATATCATTAATTCTCAGCATTGTATGTGGAACAAGACGGATGAAACTAAATATAAAGCAAGAATGTTATATACAACATAATATTCTACAGGAAGTAGATGCCTTAATATTTACTCTGCTTCTACTGAAGTCTTCTACCTTCTTTTTAAACGTTTGATTATCTACGTAAAAATTAAGGTAGGTGATATTAATTAGTAGAGTATATAAAAATCAAGGAAAAATAGCAAGAGGATTAACCTGCAATAAGTAAAGATGTAGAGCATTAGCTGTAGCATATGACAGACTGCTCTAGCACTGTTAACTTTATCCTTGCCGGAGATCATAGATACATTCACAGGTAATGCAACCTATAATATAAATTAATAAAAACATTTTGTAAGTAGTGATTGTGAATATTGCTAGGGTAGGGTGTTGTATAATTCATCGGCTACTTACAATCATAATCTGCCCATCCAATTATTTGCCGAGCCAAGTCATATACAAGGATCTGTGTACGTAAATCCAGAAAGAGATGTGAGTACAATTAAAGGTTGTTTGACTATAAAGCAATCGGGACACAGAAACTAACCTCCTAAAATTGTTGCTCCCTGATCTGAAGGCACCACTTAGCAGCACCTTCCTATTAGAAACATATAATAAAGTAAATAACTAATTATCTTTATCGTAAGCATATACAAGTGACATGGTTGATATATATGAATTCTAAAGTAAAAGATAATTAAATCAGAAACGTAGGGTCGAACACTCACGTAAAAACCCCTCTGCATAAGGTGTAGTCCGCTGGTCTTATATTCATGCAAAGTGCAGAGAAACATATCTGTGATGCTGTATGATAAACTGGAGGCCAGCAAGTTGTGTAGAGACCAGTTAGGTGCTTATAATAACTTGAATTAAATGTTTATTTTATTGAAATACAAAAAAAGGGACTCGACATAAACTAGATAACACTGAATTCTTCCAAATAAGATTGGCCTAGCTGAAGGTGAAACAGCGGCAAAGTCTGCAGATGAATAAATTGGTAAAGAAAAATTAAGAGAATTAGTAAATTAGCCAGCCTTCTTTGCATATGTAAATAGCCTTCAATGGGGTAGAAGAAAAATTGAATTTGACTTTGTCAGAATACTTCAGTTTGCTATGGAGGATGCTTGAGTGCAGTCAACCATCTTACATGGTTAATGAGGAGTCAACTTGATTTGGGAAGAGAAACTTGTTATTTATGAAATGTGACTTGGCTTGGTTTCAGGCAGATGACAAAGTCAATTTTATAATATGACTAATTAATCATATAGCTTTTTTTGAGAATTTATCACTTTGGATTAACACATTATGTGCTTTGGAAGCTTAATTTGACTTTGCTGCTTTTAGAGACAACTTCATGGAACAAGAGGAGATCAAGCATGTCTTTAATTGTGAACTAACTACTTTTTTAGGTTTAGATAAATTCTTTTCTGGATCCTGTGCTTAATTCTTTTGTCTAATTCTGCTGTTAATGATGAAGACAATTAGCTTGAAAAGTGGGATAGGAATATCACCACTGACCATGTTACCTCATATTAGGATTGGCCTTCAAATCCTTCTTTCTATGGTAATATATATATATATATGCTTGTAGATTAATATTTGGTGAATTTAAGAACAAATTGAGAGTGTAGAACACTTACAGCATTGACAAATGGCTCATGTTTCTAGGGCGAAATGTACCAAAGTTGTACCAGAATCAATAATGGTTCCTCCTCGATCAGCAGAGGTTGCAAAAGCTGCTGATTATTAATAGGCAAAATCTGTCCATTGACCATAATACTCTGCAGATATACATTGTAGTGACTCCTGCAAAAGTGGACAAAAAAATAAAAAAAAACAAAAACAAATAAATGTCACTACCATTTTTACATATATAAACAATCTTAAAGTGTCGAACAAAATAACGTAGCTCTTAAAAATTCATGAAAATATTCAATGCAGAAGTTTATTCAGCTTTCCTATGTTAACAAACATCGGCATGAAGAAGCAACATATGAAAATTCTAATTTCTAGACATCTTGGGTTAGAACAAATAAAACTTATCATACGATAATTAAAAGAAAATACGTACTTTGATGGAACGAGAGGACTATAAATCATGCACGGATTCAACTTTGAAAAACTCCGTCGATCAAACCCAAAAATTCCATCAATTGCTCTATTTGTGCTGCCCAGGTCACCAAATCGAGAGGTACTACACCTGTTTTGATTTTAAATCAGGATATTATAAATAGAGCCAACAATTTAAATATATTTTTAAGTAACTCATATTTGAACGGATTGGTGAGTGATATTAAAAAATTGGTCAAATATGAATTATTTAGCCCCTTAAAAGTGGATAAATACGTTTCTAAAAAAATAGCTTGGTTAAGATCTCATTTATTTCAATTTATCTTTTTCTCTTCTTTATTTATTTATTTTTTCTTTAAAATTATTGTCCGATAATTCATACCTAATTACCTATTTAACTATTACTCTTAATAATAGTTATATTTTTCATGCTTTTCACGTATTCATAACCCGAATGTTTTATTTAAAAATTTAAGATACTTATTCTCCAATTTTTGTCTACATAAATTCATATTTCTTGCTTCATGAGACCTTAACCAGGTTACTTTCTTGGTTTAAGAAAACGGATTCCTAGTTACTGCTTTGTTAGTCAATAGGAAACAGATCCTTATTGGCTATTTCGACTTTGTTAGGCTAAATTCATTACCATGCGTTATTGCATTCACGTTTTAGTTCAATACTGCTACATCAACGCTCATCGATTTATGAGGGTGTCGATAAGAGCTCGAAAATTATGCATTGATTCTGTAGTTTCTTTTTCATCTATTTTCTTATGATTAAGGTTAAAAGGAGAATGTATGTGTCCATATATTTTGGATTCTTTCTCTTTGATATCTCTTAATTTGACTTTTTATTGAATTTCTAATTATTTCAAGCCTGTATTTTTATTTCGACTCAAATGAGTTATTCGTGACTTTTTAAAAAGTTTCTTGACAAAATCATTTGGTTCTTCGTTAAGAAGAACCATTTACATATTATTTAAGAATTTATTCATTTCTTCTATTTTCTTCTTCGAAATAGTATATTAATTATGTAATCTACTTTAAAATTGGGGTAAGTTTTTTGTACCCTGCTGATTTTGAATTCACGCTAATTTTTATATTTTATTAGTAAGGATAATTTAATTTTAATTATTGTAGGAATAAATGTACCTTGATTATTGTATATATTGGATTTTAGTGAAAATTCTTCACTTGATATGACAAAGATGGACATATAAAAGGATTGCCTGCGTGACAACTCTACCTAAAAAATCTTAGAAGGCTGATAGAAATTTCTCAATTGAGATTTATGTTGAATACTTATTAGATATAAATGGTAACTTTTTGTTGAGCTATTTATTCTTCTCTTCCTTTATATAATGATAATTAATGGAATTAAAGAATTGTTTCCTGCTCTTAGGTATTTTTATTTCTTTCTTTTTACGCATCAAGTCTTCGAAGGACACATAATTTTCTTCAATTAGACAAAAAGAGAAATTCCTTAATAGATTTTACAGTTATTTTTCAAAAGATAATGAATACTTTAATTTTATGTCAAAAATAAGTGATATTGGATTATTTACCTTTAGTGCCGATTATTACTAAAGTAAAGAATAATTTAAATTTTTCATTAATTATGTACAATTATTTTTAAAATACAGTATCTATTGAATTTATCAAGTTATTTAAAAGGTTAAGTATTAAAATGGAAGAAAATTATTTGAGGAGTCACAAAAATTAGAGAAAATAGTAGACCTGGCAGAGAAAACATATAACTATCAAATTTTAAGAGAAAGACGTGCTTAACAAACAATATGACATATATAAAATAATTATATTATAATTTTCCCTTTAATCCGCCTATTTGTAACTATAAATTGCCGTATGTTCCTGAGGTTTATATTTTTAAAATATACTTTTTAGTTATTCGCCTTATATTTAATTATAAAGATTTAGCTTGTTATTTCAAAGTTTAATTGCAATTGAAAGTTATTTTCAAATATGAAGTTCATAAAATTTGGTACTAAGCAATCGTAACTTAAATAAGAATTAAAATTGACTACTTCTACCGTATCTCAAATGATTAAATTCATTTGATAAATTGTTCTTTCAAAATAGAGCACTAAATATTAAAAATAGAAAATAGTAAAAGAGAACTTCTTTGTTAGATATTTTAATTTCTTCTAAGCCATTTTCTTATTATTATTTTTTCTTTTTATTTAATATTTATATTTTTTAATACCAAATATGAAAAACCAGATTAGTCAAAATTCAACAAAATCTTTCATATTAATTCTTTAATATTTAATGTTCAAATATTAAAAGTAGCATAGGAGAGTAAACTGACCAGTTAATTAATAATAAATACAAAAATTAAAAAAACAAAAAAAACATGTAATTTAATTAAAATTAATAATTAAAATTTTTTTAAAAATATTTGTGTACATGCCATTCACACTTTTCTACATCCACACGCGGGTTAATATTGAAATATAATAATATTTGGATCATTATAAAATTAGTACATTTAGTAATGCTTTCATCTTTAGGTGTCAATCGCAACAAATACTCAATTTATTAGTAACATTAGATTATTTATCAAATTAAATATACCTAAATAGGAAATATCCTCCATTTCTTTTAGCTCAATTAATCTTTCTTTTTTCTTCATTATTTCTTGAGATTTCCTCTCAATTCAATATTTCTTCTCCAAATATAATATTATCTTATATTTTTAAATATTATTAGAATATATTTAAATTTCTTGGCATTGCTAAAGTTAATTGTTATATTGAGTTCATATTGAGTGAATTTTCACATAATTTATTTTACATTTTTATTTTTTTTATTTTTTTTATTTTTTTTATTTTTTTTATTTTTTTTATTTTTTTTATTTTTTTTATTTTTTTTATTTTTTTTATTTTTTTTAGTTTTTTTATATTTTTTAAATATAAGTTTAATTAATTGTTTAAGTTTTTTTACTTTTATCTTTATAAGATTCAAATTAATACATGAATATTTTTATTCATGCATTAATTTTATACCATGTTTGGGTTATCAAATAGGATAAAAAGTTATTCATGTATTAATTTTATACACCGATGGGTTGGTAGGTTTTAACACGCATAAAAGTTATTCATGTATTAATGTTATACAATGTTTGGTTGTGTTTTTAGTAATTCTGCTACCTGATTAAAACTTACATAACTTATGAGAAAATTTATGTATAATTTTATGCGAGGTAAAAGGTGTAATAAGTTATGTAGGCATTTAGTTATACATGATTAAAATAATAAAATTACGTATTTACTCCCTAATCAATTTACTTTTAAAATCTTAAATATTTAAAAAATTAAAAATATTTTTAAAAAAAAATTGTACTTATTCCATACAAATAGAATTAGTAATTACTTTTTTTATTTGGTGTATTTTTTATCTTCGGGGATAATATGAATGTTATATATATAAATATATAATTAAATTATTATTGATCCACTATTTTTATTCTAGTTGCATATTTATAATTTCCATTTTCTTTCTTTAAAAATTGAATGGTGTAATAATTTTATAATATTTTTTTACTTATATATTTGTAAATAATATATATTATTTTAAATAAATTAGATATTCAATAATCAATAATTCATGTATTATAATCTCTACATAACTAAACCCTACATGACTAAACCCTACATAACTAAACCCTACATAACTAATACTTGCATAACTAATACCTACATAACTAATACATGAATAACTAAAACCCGCATAACTAATCCCGGCATAAAATAATACATAAATTTCCTCATAACTAATTCATGTATTACTAATACCTACATAATTCTAACCTGCAACCAAACGACCCCTTAATGCATTAGACTTCACTTTAACATATTTAATGATTTTAACTATTAACGTATCATTTATTCTTCCTATTTATTTGTATGAGCAATTAACTTTCATATATATTACTCTATCATTTATTTATTTTAATGTATTAGAAGTCTCTTTAATGTATTACGACATCTAAAACAAATGAAGGTGTTGATTCTTCAGTTGTTATTACTCCATTTTTGATGGAAATGACTTTGAATACTAGAAGATAAGAATGAAATATCTGAAAGCTGAAGATTTGTGGACTATTGTTGTAAATGGCTATGATGAGCCAAAAGATGATGGTGAACTTTCAGTAGCAAAGATGAAAAATCTTAAAGCTAAGCGTCATCAAGAAGCAAAAGTTTTGAGCAAAATTCAAAAGGGAGTCTCAAGAACATTTTTTGCAAAAATTGCTACTTGTAAGACTGCAAAGCAAGCTTGGGAGTCTCTGGAAGTTGAGGTATATGGTGACGAAAAGGTACGTACTATCAATCTTCAAACTCTTAGAAGAGAGTTCCAAAATTTGAAGATGATAGAATCTGAAAAAATAGATGAATATTGCACAAGAGTCATGAATATTGTTAATGAAATGAGAAGTTATGGTGATGAAATTCCTACCAACAAGTTGCGGAAAAGATTCTAATTAGTGTCACAGAAAAGTATGAGTATATTGTTGCTATCACTGAGGAGATGAAAGATCTTTCAAAGCTTTCCATCAAAGAGCTAGTTGGATCGTTTCATGCACATAAGAAGCGAAGTTTTTTTTTCTTGAAGATCAACCAAAACAGATGGCTTTCTAGTCCAGAACCAATGAAAATTCTCAAAATTTCTAAAAAAATCAATAAAAAAAGAAACACAACAAAAAGAAAGGGGAGTTGAAGAGAAGTGCTCCAACAAAATTAAAATTAAGTTGGAGAGAAGTGCTCCAACAATTGAATGTTGAAGAGAAGTACTTCAACAATTGACGGTTGATGAGAAGTGCATCAATAATTGAAAGTTGGAGAGAAGTGCTCCAACACAAATAAGAAACTAGAAGATTGGAGAGAAGTACTCCAATATAACAACAACAAAAAATCGAAGCATATTTCCATCGAGTTTCATTTTATCGGAGAAGCACAAGAATTGTTAGACAGGAGAACAACTTGCTGACATCTTCACCAAAGCACTTTCTAGGGAAAAGTTTTTCTATCTTCGAGAACTCATTGGAGTTGTCAAGCAAATGCATTAAGGGNGGTGGAGGGGATGTTGGAATTAATTCATATTTTTAAATTTTTTAGGAGTTTGTGATACATGTAACTAGTTATTTGTGCAAGACTTTTGAACTGATTTTTTGAGTAGTATAAATAGAGATGTAATTGATGATTGTAATCATATCAAGTTGCCTTAAGTAGCGTAATCAGCTTGAGCATTCTCTAAGAAAAATATTCTCTTCTTATTCTTTACTACAAATTGAAAGAAGTTGTTCCCAATGTCTTCCATCACGGTGGTCTCTTCATGGACAAAGAAAGCCTTCTGCCATCCAGAGCTGGATAAGTTGGTCCTTTCCAAATTCTAAATCTTTTGGAAACATTGCAAAAGTAAGCAAAACATTTTTTTCAGATGTGGAGATGGCAGATAATCGTAGCTGAGTTTTAGGATTTTCTTTAAGCTGTTTTCTCCATTATCATCTTCACCTGCAACAAGGGTTTGCCATCAAGAATTGCCTGCCATTCATGTATTTCCTTGTTGCGTAAGAGGCCTCTCAGCACACTTGTAGCCAATGGTAGACCTTGACACATTTCAACAATCCTGTTCTCCATGATCTCTATTCTCACTGGAACTTCCCATCGAGATTGGTTGTGCCCGAAAGGTTATAAATCAATTTACAAATCCAATATCAATGTCTTGATTTCTAGTGGCAATACATCGTGGAACCATGTATGTATCATCTGCTAATACACTTAGTGATTAGATATTAGTATTAGACGAGATTTTATGAAAAAAATATTTTTTAATTTCTTTATAAGAGAGGAAAAATCTATGTTTTTCGACAAACTCCAAAACCGAGTGAATAGCGAGTCAGTCATAATCCATATTTCATTATTGAAAAGGTACAACCAATCCATTTTAACTGAAAATTTTTCCACATATGAGGAAAAACAATGGACCAACTATGACCTTCTGCTAATATTTCCACATATGAGGACCTACTGCTACTGTGGACGCTACCAGTTTTATACGAGTAGTCACGAGAATGCAGTTTCCTCTGGATGTATTTATTCCTCTCAAGGTGTCCATGAACTCATGCCACAATATAGAGTCAACACGCCACAAATCATCCAAGACAATCAAATATTTTTTTCTTCCAATTCATCTTGTAGCGTCTTGACTGTTATATCTCTGCTTTGGACCTCAACTTTCCTCTTTGTCAAAGATTCGAGGATCAGTTCAAGAAAGCTGTTAGTTTCTGATATTTCAGATAGACACAACCAAACTCTCTTTTCAAGATTTTGCTTGATTCGTTCAACATTGAAAATCCTCTTAGCCACTGCAGTTTTCCCTAAACCCCCCACATCCACAACGGAAATGGTGCACAAAACAACATTGTCTCTTGTGTTCAATATCTTTCTGCTTTATTTCAGCAACATCCCTATCTCTACCAACAACATATGAAGCAACTACTACGGAATCTGTTTCTCAAATTGGTAGTATTTGACGAGAAGGAACTACCAATGATTGGAGACCGAGGCCTTTGGCTAACTTATTGATAGCCCTCAAATCTTCAGTGATGTTGTTGATTTTTCGAGACATTTTGCTCTTAAAATCTGTACGAAAAAGAAATCACTGACCTTTTTCATTAGGCTGTTTTGGATCTTCATCACTTCTGTTTTAAGAGATTCATACCTGAATTCGTCAAACACAATTTCAGCATCTTACGCAACTCTCTCAAGCCTCTTGAGCCATTCTTTCACAGCCTGATCGTCAACTTGTCGTCTTTCAGCATCATGAATGAGAGCTTGGATCATGGATACATATTTTTTCAGCATTCTGAGATTTTTCTTGCAGTTGCTTAAACTTTTGGCCTCCTCAATAGAAAGAGAAAGAATCTTCATAAGCACAACTAAGCACAACTTGAACAGTAGCGCCAATTACAGGGCCGGCCATTGTTGTGATGCTCCTTCACAAAGTCTTCTTCTTCAAAGTTCTCGCACAACTCTTCTCTAGCTAGTTGTTTATGAACCAGTAAAAGAAAGAAAATAATTTGAATAAAGATCATTGGATTAACAGCTAATCATCCTTTAAATAATTATTTTTTGGGTGGTGGTCTAATTATTTAAACCTGATTACCATTAGCTAGGGAACTTGCAAGATGTAGAGACGTCGGCTATGCTGGACCCTCCTAATCTAGTTATCACTCTTTTGCAAAATTATTTTAGGATTTTTATTATGGTGTTTGAATATTAAGATTAAGTATAAACCAGTTTGTATATGACTTTCACTTCTTGATGAAGCCCAAAACTACAGATGTTACACTGGTATACCTAAAAAAAGGATGTTAGGGACTTTCCTCTGTAAAAGCTTTCATCTTTATACATATGAACCTGAAGCTGTTGCAGATGTATTGGACTTTCAAATATTTGCATAGATTTTGTGTACGACATTAGATACGAGACATTTGGGATACCATATGGAGGGAAGTTCAAGGATGGAGTACTTTTGGTAATTTGTGACTGAGAAGGTCTTAGGCAGAGAGGATGGAAGAGGCATTACTTTGGCAGGGGAGGACTGCCTAGCCTAAAGATTTGGACATTATCCACAACTAATTTTGCAGTACTGAGTAAAGATTTTAACCTAGGTCATTCAGAAAAAATCTATGGGTAAGTTCCACTAAAAGTTGGAGGAGGCGGCATTTTGAAAGAATGTGATCGCTGTGAAATACGATGCCCTGAATACTGAATGTTCTCTCAAATGATATGATAAGCTTTCTGACATGAGCTTATGGGAAGATATTAGGAGAATGAAAAATGGTTCTTACGGGGTTCATCAGATATGGAATACAATGACGCAAAAAAAGTTGCCCACTTCACATGGAATGCAGACCTCACCTCACAATTGACAATCTTAGAAGAATAAGATGAATTGTTGTAATTTGGTGTTACATGTTCAATAAATATGGTGAAGATGTAGATTGTTAGCATTTGCATTGCCAAAGTACCTTTGTGCATTTCGCCCTCGTGCTCTTGATGTTTTAATATCAATTGGGTATTTTAGGCTATGATGACAAGTTGGAGGATAAAGAGGACCTGAAGTGGAAGAAAACAACATGGAAAGTAAGTCTATTGTGTCTTTCTTGAATTTGGAACAAGAAAAACAGAAGAAATTAGTTTCAGGGCGATGAGGAGAATCTATGGAATTTAGATAGTTGTTTCCTTTCATTTATACGTTTTGGTATAAAGATCACCAGTTCGTATAAAAAAAAAAGGGCTTCCCGTTAAACAAACCAACTCAAAATTAACTTTTTTCGCTTTTAAGAAATATAGAAATGTGCATGTCGGGAATGGGAGTTACAAGTAGAATTGAGCCATCATAGTGTTTGCCTGTTTGGACTTAATGCAAATGGTAGTCCTGATTCCTTTCTGTTTGTATGCGCAAACAAAAGGCTAGATACTTTTCAAAAAGAGAAGAAAATGAAGCTATCAACTAGGCCATGACACAGCAGATAAGTGCTACAAGTTGAAAATGTTTGCTGGATACAGTCTCTATTTATAAGAAGAGAGTTTGTAGTATGTACACTCTGAAAGAAAGGGCTCTGGTGTCAAATCTTAGTCAAGGAAGGAATAATATCTTCAATACAGTTTCAGCCAAATGCAAAATGAGTTTACAAAATGCAGTTTCCCTTGACAATCATGATACTTAAACATATCTAAGACAAGTCTTTTCCGGTCTACTATTTTGACAAGGACCATGCTGTTGTTTCAACCATGAATCTGAAACACAGGAAACGGTACAGGAAAAAAGGTGAGAACTCGTGACCCGAAGTCAGGAAGGAAGTGTTAGGATATACTATTAACCATGTGGTTTAGTATAGTGTTATGTTTCAATTTTATGTAAGACTTTTTTTTATTTGTTGGATTAATAAAGCCTTGTTTTAAATAGATTGATTTTGCATGTGTGTCCTTTACTTATATAGTAGATGGTTTAGTGTATAGAGTTTAGCTTATACACAGAAGATTAAATCATCGATTCTTATAAGTATAAAGTTTGTATATGTTCACAATCTAAGATGAGAATTGGACAAATTCATCGGTATGATTGTAGCACAGGATTAAATATAATTTATCTTGATTATGGGAATGGTATTGTTCCAACTTCTTGTGCTAGTACATTTTGTATGTATTGAACGAACCAAGTAGAGAATAGTTTTTGTCTGACTTAGTGAAATAAATTCTCTAGATCATTAAATGTACTTATACTCTTAATCTTGATATAACTATTATGATCAATATCATTTGTTTGTTGTTTTGATCTATTAAAGGATGAAACTATTTCGCGAGTTAAAATGTTCCCGATAAGTTGGATGATGACAAATGATATTTGTGAAATGATAGTTGATGGAATCGATGTCTCGACCTTGAGATTGATGATACCCCTTTATAATTGCTTATAAGTTTTCGTGTGAAAACCCTGCAGGTGGATTCTGTATCCGTCACATAAAATAAGTTAAGCGTTTGAATAAAGGATTAAATTGATCAATGAATTAAATAGTCAGAAATTTAATTTGATTGGTTGGTATCTGTAATCTTAACATGGGGTGTTAAATAAGAATTTGATGATTAATTTTGAAATTATACCGAGGAGTGCAATTACGAATTTTTAGTGGAATAATCTGTGATTTATTATGGTAGGTTAATTCGTTCATTATTTCGAATTAATACCATAATTGGAAGCCTCACTAATTAAATTTGTGGTCCCTGCTATGCCTCATTAATTAAAGAACTTGTAAAAAGAAGAAACCTGTTTTCTTGAAGTAGTAAAATCCTACAAGATTTTGAATAATTTCATAAAAGGTAAGTAGTACACGTTTGGGTTTTACACCCTTAAAAAACGTGTAGATGTGCAAGGAAAGGAGGAATCCTATATGTTTTGGGATTAGAGTTTTAAGCCCTAAAAACGTGATTATAAATAGGGGTTTTTTCCTTCTTGAAATATATACTACCTTTTCTGAGAAGCAGTACTTTCCCACACAAGTATTCCCCACTCGGAGATTATTAAGGACATAGTAGAAGAATGCAGACCTGGAGAGCGAGTTGGACGCATCGTGTGAAAGCTTCAAGAGGTTAGTATTTCGTAATCTAACTCGTCGTTGTTATCTAGTGATTCATGTAAGATTGTTGATCCTATTCTTGCTTGCTTCCATTGCACATGTTCTAATAGGAAGAATGTATAGGACTTGTGACCCAAATACAGAATAAAAAGACAAAAAAGACAAATATATCAAACATATTCGTACAAGATCCTGCAAATTATAGGGGAATATTAGTTGTAGGCGTATCGATATTTCCAGATGAAGCGTATCTGTTAGGCATAGTACTTTAGGACTTGAGTAGAGCATTCCTATTGGATGTGAATTACCTTTGTTGCCTATAAATAGTAGTTTTTACTCGCTTGTAAAAGGTTTAATTTTTGACAATACCAAGCAATACTAATATTCTTGTGCTCCAAGCTCACTATTATTTTTACCTTTATTTCTAAGACTTAGCTCTCAACAAACAAGGCATTGCCATCCCCGATTTCGAAACTGGCCACGCTTAATTGTCTCCAGAATCAAGTTAAAACGATAAGTATCAAAGCTCTACTGTTTCCTTTACTTATTTTACGCCCATTGCTGTTCTTATTAAGCTTATTTATTAACATATTTATGTTAACCGATGAGTTAAAATTGACGCGTGTGTCCTTGACTTCAAAACGAATTCTAACTAGTCAACAACATTATTTAGCAGAAATACTTAAAATATGAGGTGGTTGGATTAATTTTACCACTCCTGCAATTAGACATTATGGAACTTCTGTAATCATGAGGGTACAAAGGAAGCTCTGAGTGAATCACCTATTCTGGATTTAGAATTACAGATGTAAAGATGCATGACTTGTCGATTAGGAACACGAGCTTTAGATTTAAGCCACCATATATGGTATTTTGGACTTACATAATGCAAATGGAAGGCTTGATCAATTTTTGTTTATTATCCACAAACAAAAGCCAAGATGACTTTCTAAAGGGAAAAAAAGAAGAAGCAAAACAGAGCTAAATTAGAGAAGCTATAAACTAAGCAATGATACAACTGATAAGTGTGAGTTTAAAATGTTTGCTGGAGACAAAAACTCTATTAGCATGTACATTGTGCAAGAAAGGCCTCTGCTGTCAAATCTTAGTCATACAATGAAATAATATCGTTTCTGCCAAATGCAAATGAGTTTAAGAGATGCAATTTCCAAATCATGACACTGAAATGCATCTTAGAGAAGCCTTTTCCAGTCTACCATTTTGATAAGGTCCATGCCGTTGTTTCAACCATGATTCTGAAACACGGCAAACAGTATAAGTCAGTTTTTTGCACACATTTCCTTCTTCAAGAACGGTGAATCAGCTAATTACGAGTAACTACTTAAAAAAAAAGAGAGAAAGCGAAATTTTAGGAGAAAGCAACACTTATTAAAGACGAACAGATACTGCTAGTGCTAGGGACATTTTAAGAGAATGGGGCAATCTTTGTTATGGGATTCAATACATAGCAGTCTTTCGTAACTTTCTTTGTTGAAGTCTTTATTGGTTCTACCTCCTAACTTTTTATGAAGAGAATAACCTTTTTTTAAAATGGGTCCGCATCTCCTGCAGGAATGATTTAGAAGATCCAAGATCAAAAATAGTGATATTTGCTAGCAAGAATATAATGGAGGCAGTCAGTCAATATAGGTTGATCTGAGATCTTATTCAAATTCAATATAGTACCTGTGGGTACATAAGAAATGTATTGAATCGATTCTTTTTAATGAACAGATCCGATTGCAGCTTCCAATGAACCTTTGTAAAAAGGGGAAAAAAAGGAAAGAAGAACTATACCAAGTACTGATGAGAGAAGATACCAGACTTTATTGGTCAAATAAAATTGCAGAAACTTCCATGGAGAGTAAAAAGGTGAACAAGGCAGTGCAAAGACGGAGGATAAACCTGTTTAGCTTCTCATTGAGCACCCCATACGCTTTGAGCTTTTTGATGTTTCATGTGTAGACTTCAGTTCCCGGAAAAGGTTATTCGATATCCTAAACAAGCCTGAATGCGGATAAATCTCATTTTATACTTCCAGTAAATTTAATCTGCGAAAGGAAATAAACTTAGAGCAACCTTTTGCTATTCATTCAAGTCATTATCGAGAGCACCAGTTGAATTACTTGTTCCTATATGGTCAGTCTCTGCATAAAATAAACTTGAAAAACTTAGCATTTTTCTTGATTATGAAGAGAAAGCACAGACAATTCACCTATAACTTACTTAAGTCCTGAATATCCTCCCACCTAGCACAATATATGGGATATGGGAAATGTTGGACCACTGGGAGTTTGGGCCACTCCTATTGCTGCAACTTTCTTCTAACTTTGGGCAGCCTTTAATTTGCAGGTACCGTAATTTGGTGAGGCGTCTCATGGCATCTCTGGATGGCAGATGCTTTAGTTTTTCGCAGTAACAACAAATTAACTCTTGCAAAGAAACAAGGTTGACGAGCCTATCCGACAAAGCTTCTAACAATGGACAATCACGGATCTTTAGATACCGTAATTTGGGCATGGCATCTAAGAATTCCAGATGTTGTAGCCGTTTGCACCATGCTAGCTCTAATGTTTCAAGAGAAGTAAGATTGCCGAGACTATGAGGAAGAGTCTTGATTCCGAACTCATATATTCGGATATGTGTTAGGGCACAGAGTTGCATAAGCTGATAGGACAGAGAATCCCACTGTGCACGTCCATGCACCAACAATGTCCGAAGGGACAACAGCTTCTGAATGCCATTAAATATCAATTGAAATGCCTCAAAATCTACCATCTCTGAGAAAGGACCAATACACAATTTCCGTAAGCCAGTGAGACGGTGAAGGCCCCCTGAGGGTACACTGTCCAATTTGGGACATCTTGATATATTCAAATATGAAAGTGAAGGCATTTCCCACACATGTAAAGGCAAGGAAACTAAGTTTTTACAGTTGTTGACCCTCAAAGTCTCCAGAAACCGACAATGCTCTAGCATTTCACTTGGTAAACTTGTCAATCCATAACAATTGGATAACTCAAGACTTTGGAGGGAAGTCAAATATTTCTCTCCACCGGGAACAGGAAAGGAACTGAAATTGGTGCAGCGCTCAATCTTTAATCTCTTAAGAGAATGGAGATTGTACAAGCTTTGTGGCAATTCACGAAACTCTCTGCAGTCTGAGACCCAGAGGTGTTTAAGAGAAATGCTGTTGCGTAGCATCTCATCTGGAAGACAGGTAAGCCCTTTCACATCCTTGACAATAAGCTCTACAAGAGAAGTCAAGTTGCTGCACAAGCTCAACAATGGCATTCCACTATCAACTCCTTCAATCTTTAATTCACATAGCAATTCAAATTGTTTTGGAGTACCTTTTAACAGTGGACACTTCCAAATCTTCAGCTTTTCCAGTTTAGGAAACGTTCTTACTCCAACTCCTTCTCTACCATCATTTCCTGTTGCTAACAATTGCACTTCCTTCCACTCAATAAGGCTAGGCATATTCCAAAATACTAGTTCTTTCAATGACGGGAACACTTGAATATTGGTGTTATTGTTGCTTGATCCATTATTGTTAACCTCAACCCCATAAAATTTAGATCCTATGCCTTCCAACTCATGGAATCCTATCAGCTCAAGATGCCTAAGGAATTTCAGTTGGCCAAGCGATGGAACTTTTTTGCACCTTTTGCAACCACTTAATTTCAAAGTGACCAAATTTGGTAGCAACTCTTCACTGAACCATGAAGGAAATCTAGTACCCAAATAGTCCATCACTTCTAATGTTTTCAAGTTAGGATGCGGTTGAAGACCATCCAACACATGCTCATCAATGGTTTCACAGCCTTCTAGTTTATCATGGAACCAAAAATATGCTAACTTGGTAATATGTGGTTTCTCCCGTAGATATGCTGTTCGAGCTTCTTCTCTATTACAAACCAATTCCAGCCCATTGATCATCAAATTACCTCTAAGGTTCTTCAAATGACCTAATTCTTCTATTCCCCGACCTTTCTGTAATCCTACCTTGAAAAACTGTAGGGTTTGAAGGCAAGTCAAATGTCCCATGTTAAGTGGAATCCGAGACCAAGAATCACAATATATGTGTCTCAAACTTATCATATTTGTCATTTCATCTGGAAGCTCCTTGAGTAAAAAGCAGTTACTGACTCTAAAAGTTTGCAAATTGTAGAGCTTGCAAATGGAGTTGGGCAAGGCTTTGATATTAGTATTGGAGAGATCAAGATATCTCAAGTATATTAGCTTGCCGATTTTGGCTGGCAACTCCTTGATGCCTGACCTGGACAAATTTAATACTCTCAAGAACTTAAAGCTCAACAGCATATCTTCAGACATATAATTGCTTCTCCAGAATAGTGTGCACAAACGTTCTGGCTCATTTATCTTATCTATTTGATCCCTTGGTGAGTCCCATCCAAAATACCGAAGTTGAGAAAGATTTTCTCTATCATCGTCCTTCGGATCAAATAGTTTAGATTTTAATATATCTCCAGCCAAATCATGCACAAGATCATGCATCTTACAGTGTGTTATATTGTTGTGCTCATCTAGCTTAACATCTTGCAACAAGGAATTTCGCAACAAGAGTTGAAAGAACTTGTTCCCAACGTCTTCCATCACAGTGGTCTCTTGACATGGACGAAGAAAGCCTTCCGCCATCCAGAGCTGGATAAGTTGGTCCTTTTCAAACTCAAAATCTTTTGGAAACATTGCAAAGTAAGCAAAGCATTTTTTCATATGTGGAGATGGTAGATAATCATAGCTGAGTTTTAGGATTTTCTTTAAGCCATTTTCTCCATTATCATGGTCACCTGCAACAAGGGGGTTCCCATCAAGAATTGCCTGCCATTCATGTTTTTCCCTGTTGCGCAAGAGGCCTCCCAACACACTTGCAGCCAAAGGTAGACCTTGACACATTTCAACAACCCTGTTCTCCATGCTTGCTATTTCCTCTGGAACTTCCCCATCAATGAACGCTCTTTGTTTGAAAATGGACCAACAATGATCTCCTGCTAATTTTCCCAATATATGAGGACCTACTGCTACTGTGGACGCCACCAGTTTCATACGAGTAGTTACAATAATGCAGTTTCCTCTGGATGTATTTATTCCTCTCAAGGTGTCCATGAACTCATGCCATAATATAGAGTCAACACGCCACAAATCATCCAGGACAAGCAAATATTTTTTCCCTTCCAATTCATCTTGTAGCGTCTTGACTATTATATCTCTACTTTGGACCTCAATTTTCCTCTTTGTCAATGATTCGAGGATCAGTTCAAGAAAGCTCTTAGTTTCTGACATTTCAGGTAGACACAACCAAACTCTCTTTTCAAAGTTCTGCTTGATTTGTTCATCGTTGAAAATTCTCTTAGCCACTGTAGTTTTCCCTAAACCCCCCATACCCACAATGGGAATGGTGCACAGAACAACATGGTCTCTCATGTTCAAAATCTTCTCCTTTATTTCAGCAACATCTTTGTCTCTACCAACAACATCCGAAGCAACTACTATGGAATCTGTTTCTCGAATTGGTAGTATTTGACGAGAAGGAACTGTCAATGATTGGAGACCGAGGTCTTTGGCTAACTTATTGATAGCCCTCAAATCTTCAGTGATGTTGTTGATTTTTCGAGACATTTTGCTCTTAAAATCTGTACTAGAAAAGAAATCACTGACCTTTTTCATTGGGTTGTTTCGGATCTTCATCACTTTTGTTTTGAGAGATTCATACCTGAATTCGTCAAACACAATTTCAGCATCTTCAGCAACTCTCTCAAGCCTCTTGAGCCATTCTTTCACAGCCTGATCGTCAACTTGTCGTCTTTCAGCATCATGAATGAGAGCTTGGATCATGGATACATATTTTTTCAGCATTCTGAGATTTTTCTTGCAGTTGCTTAAACTTTTAGCCTCCTCAATAGCGAGAGAAAGAATCTTCTCAAGCACAACTTGAACAGTAGCGCCAATTACAGGGTCGGCCATTGTTGTGATGCTCCTTCGTAAAGTCTTCTTTTTCCTCAAAGTTGTTGCACAAGTCTTCTCTAGCTAGTTGTTTATGAACCACGACAATAATTTGAATAAAGAATCGATGGATTAACAGCTAATCATCCTTTAAATAATTATTTTTTGGGTGGTAGTTGTGTTGTTTTTTTATTTCTAGTGAATTGTAGTCACTTTCCAATTTGTAGTTGACTTATATTGGGTTGGTTTGGATTTTTCTTATGGTCTTTGAATATTAAGATTTAAGTATAAAGAGTTTGTTCATGACCTTAGCCCCAAATTCACCATTCAGTTATAGAAGTTATATCATTCAGCCACGGGATGAGACTTTGAATTTTTGAAACCATCCATCATTTATTTCAAGAAGACGTATGATGTTCCACGAACTGAACTTCCATTAAATATTGTGATCCCAGTGGGATAACTGCTGAATGCCATTAAATATCAAATTGGAATGCCTCAAAATCCACCATCTCTGAGAAAGGACCAATACGCAATTCCCGTAACCCAGTGAGATAGTTTGATATATTTAAACTATATGAATGTAAAGGGTAACATATTCAATTTTCATAAGCTACAAATTTAGGTGTACAGTAATTAAAATTATCTTAAATTCTATCTAATAATCAGATAATATTGAAATTTAGGCAGCAAAAAGACTTATGAAACTTCTTTTTTAAAAAGAAAAAAGATTGAAAATATAAGTTTGCAACAATTGAAAACATTTTAAATTTATCTTCTAAATAGGAGAATCTAAAGTTAAAATATATAATTCCAACTCAAAAGTATTTCATAAATTTATATTTAAACTCTGATTGAGTTGTCCATTGAATTGATCTTCTAATATTAAAACTGAAACTAAAATTTTAAGGCCAAGCATAATCTTAAGAGAAAATAAAAAGAAGAAGTCGTGACAGCTCAATCACCAAGCTAATTTTTTTCTTTTATTTCAAGATTCTTCTTAAAATAAAATTTAAGAATATTTTTCTCTACTTTTCATCATTAGAAATATACACTTCATTAAAGAAGATTTTTTTGGTAAAACTTAATTATTTTCTTTTCTTTTAAAATTTTATCATTTTTTCGTAGTTATTTTCTATGTTTCTCTTTTTTCTTCTTTTTTTTAAAAAAAAATCATTTTTAGTTTCTTCTGTCTCTTTCAAACTGCTCGTCACCTTCTCATAATTTATATCTTCACATTTTCTTTAATTCACCGGCTCCTCATCTTTCCAGCATTATTCCAAAAATTGGTATTAAAGCGATTATAATATGTTTTATTTTTGATTTCGTATTGGTACTTTTTTTAAAGATGATTTTGTTAAATTTTGGGATATGAGATTAAACTTTATATTCAAGGTAATTCAAAAGATAATTGGTATAAAAGAAAAGTAGTTGATAGTAGCACTCACTTGAACAAAAGAACAATCCATCAAATTGTCAACAT
>JACEIK010001436.1:83130-124067 GCA_018107945.1 Datura stramonium | reverse complement strand
TTTTAAAACATAAATAAAGGTAAAACGGTCAAAAACTCTTCCTAATTAATTATGTATATATTGTATCCTTAATAGAAATGAAATGCAGTTTTTTTTTTGGTTGGTAAAACAGGTTTATATTTTATTAACAAACTATAAAGTAATAAAGGAGTATTGGGCTAGAGCGTGATTACAGTAGTTATTTATAGTAGTAGTGGTTAGAAGGGCGACCCACTAAAGAGTCGCTACAAAAAAAAGTTGGGATAAGGGACCCTATATAAAAAGATGCTTCTAAAAGGGAACTCGAGTGAGTTACTAATCTATTAATATGGGGTCCTGAGAATAAAAATGTCTTCTGCTAGTATACCAAGCATAAAAGGAGGTGGTGAAGCAAAAACAATTGGAGTTGACAGGTACTATATTATGCATCCAAAAGCTGTAAGTTTTTCAGCCACTCGATTTTGCTCCCTATACGTATGCCTAATCCAGGTGCACTCATAAGGTGTATTAGGTACCTGCAGTTATAAATGAGGTTAACATAACATAAGTGATTTACTTGTAATAGAGATATAAGTAATTTGGCATCGACGATGATCTCCAATGGAGGAAGTTGTTGTTAGTAAGCAAGTTGCAACCCGTGGCGAAGAACTAATAATTCATTATGAATGATGTCTATGGAGGGAATATTAGCTGCGAAACCCATCCTCCAGTTTCCATGAAAATTGTGGATAAAACCCTTAATGCCTCTCATATGTGTACGGGGATGGACAGAACTATTGGTGTTAAGTTTGTAATTAATAATTAGATTTTGGAGGTTGTCATCTAACTAAGATGTTGACATCAGGCGCACTCTTCTTAGGAATGGTAGCAAGGTGATGATATTCAATGATTTGTTGAAGAATTGTAGTCAAAGATAGTTCAGAGGTCGTGTGCTTGAAAATCTTTGAGTTTTGATGGGTCCAAATGTGCCAAAAATAAAATGGGAGGAAAATGGAGTTGGGGATGTTGAGAGAGTTGGAGAATAAATTAAATTTGAGAATTCTATGCAACCACTAAATCGGAGATATATCCATAATTTCACACAAGAAAATATAATGTTGGTCAAAAGCGGAATGGTCCAAGAGGTTACACAAGAAATGAAATGTTATTTAAGGATGTCCAAAAAAAAATACGCTATTTAAAGTATCTTATTAGCTAAAGTAAAATCAATCAATTCTCCTTTTAAAGTAGCTCCTTAAACTTGCAATATCAATGTCACTTTGTGAGAGACTTGAATTTTTTGAGATAAAAAATAATTATTGTATTAAATATTTGTTCGATATTAATTTTATCAATCATTTTCTCTTTTTTTTTTAATTACACCTTCTATTTATTTGACAAAAAAGAAAAGTATCATCAATTACAAGAAAATTATAGCAATTCATTTTTAAATAGTTTGAGTCCGAAGGCAACCAATTATCCTTCGATAGACGAAAATAAATTGCAAAATTGATTCTCTTATGTATACATTTTCATAATGTAATTTTTTTTAGAACCTTAATTTGAGCTCTTCTACCAAGAATAATATTTTTGAATATCAAAGTTACAATATATAATTTAATTTCCAATTTAAAAGGATGTTTTTAATTCAAAAATAAAAAACAATCATAATTAAAAATATTTAAAAAGGGTCATTTTTCAACAATATAAAAAATATATAATTTAATTTTAAAAGTTAATCAAGTTGATTTTAAGAATTTTTTAATTATATTATTATTGATTTTATAATTAAAAATGTATTAAACTTCTAAAATGTAATATGAATTTTTAGAAAAATTTTATATTGACATATAACATTTCATATAAGGAATTTCATAAATTTTTTAAGCAAAGCGAGATATACACATTTCATACTGATTTCAAAGTTTTTATGCACAAATATTTGAGCAGGATATACATATTTCATACGTTTTATACAACGAGAAATTTAGAGCGAAATCATTATAAAAAAACTAATATTATATTTTGTAAACTAAAAATTCTTGATATATATATTTTGACATATTGAGTAATATATATATATATATATATATATGAAATTTGCCCTATGGAAAATCTCTAACTCCATAATTTGCAACCATAAGTATTATTTAATTATTTGAAAAAAAAGAAAAAACATAAAAAAATTTCATATTTAAAATTATAATATTAAAGTACATGATAGTTGAAGTGGACCATAGCGGAGAAAAGTGGTGTCATTATTCTTTGTAACTTATGTAACCACGAATCATATTATATTCTACTATTACCTCATCCCCCCCTCAATTAACTATCCACATTGTTGAAAATTACATTGTGAAAGAATCTTACACCTATATAAATATTTCTTCCTTGTGATAAATCTTAGATAGTAGAAAGATGAAAAATATGAAAATATTTGTAGTATATACTAAGGTTAGTGTAGTGAAAGAGAGTTTTGAGATAAAAAAAATATTTTAGTGGCAGCCCAGTTATTTATACGAAAAGAGAGTAATTTTATGTTGAAAGAAGGTATTTTTTTGGCGGAGGTTTTAGACTCTTCCAACTAATCCGAGTTATTTGAGTTATACGATATCGTTGAATTGTTGTATCTGGGGGATAAGTCGAAAGTATTCTTCTATTTGGATCGACGCGATAAGCTTGAATATAAACTTAAAAGAAAGTGAGATATGGCAGCATAAGTCTTAAATATTTATTTATTTATATTAATTTTATTTTTAACTTAGTAACTTATGATATATTCACCAATACCATTTTATATACATGTGCATTCAAATGTCAAATATAAAATTATTTAATAGACGTGCATCTAATTTTAATTAAATGTATCTTCTTCTCTTTCTGTCCTCTTCATACTTTTGTTGAATAGGGCAGATGATTTTGACTCAATTATTTTACTAAAAATTTTAATCAATTAAAAAATTTAAAAACCGAGGGACAGTGTCGGTTTTATTTAAAAATATTTTTATTTTATAGTTTGCATTTCACGAGAAGCCAAGGATCAAAAATAAATTCCTTAAATAAAATATGAACATGCATGTGTAAACATTTGTTCTTTTAATGCATGATCGCCAGAGTTTCTAAAAAAAGTTTTGGAATGGATATATTGAAAGAGATATGTCACACTATGGAAAGAAAGAAAGAAAGAAAGAAATTGGTTACAAAAGTCCAGGAAAAATTGCACATAAATACTGTATTGCAAAATTTAATTTGTTGAGATGGAGGATATTTTTATATTTTAAGTTTGTTATGAGATGGGGCTAAGTCCAAAATCACTCTCTCTTACTTTTGTAAATTTTTATCTTGATAATTAATAAAATGTCGTTAATTACCAAAAAAAAAAAAAAAAAAAGAAAAGCCTCTCAAATACAACCCTCTAATTTGAATTGCAGAGCCAAGAAAAATATTGGCGATACTGTATCATTTCTATAGTTTTTTATTTTTTGGAAAATTTAGGAAAATTCGCAGTTACTATTCTTCGTATTCTTTTGTAATAGCTTATAAATTATATCGGTTATGTAAATTGTATTAGACAAATTCGGTATAAAAGAGTTTGATCAAAAAAAAGATCTTAGCATGTTTAAAATATCACCTTTCACGTTGTATTAGTTCAATATTAGAAACAGGAAATGATCGGAGTGAGATTTGATGCGTGATGCTGCTTTTAACGTGCAAAAATATATTATATTTATTATCCATAATTTACTTATTGTGATAATCTTACCTCTCAAAATAAATCCTTAATTATAATTAAAATAGTTAATTAAAAGAAGAAAGTGTGTAATAGAGTGCTAAATCACGTGTTATAATGGTGTTTCAATCATAAATTGAAAAAACCAGGCTAAAGCAACGCTGCATTAGTTAACGCAAGTCGGCCACACCAAAATTAGAACAACAACAACACCACCAAAATAATCCCCGCTTTGCTTTCACTTTCCCACTCCTTTTCCTTACTCTCTTTCTGCCACAAAATTCAAATGGCTGGCGATTCTAGTACCGCCGCCACTTCTACGGCGGCAAACCGGAAACCAAAAGTTGGGCAGACCAAGCCATTGAGATCGATCAAGCTGAGCAGTCTTCCGCCGCTTCTGCCGAGATGAATATCGGATCTCTGAGTCGATGAGTCCAAAGAAGAGTCAACTCCACTTTCTCCTCTCTGAGCCGGAGGATTCCAGCATAGAAGCCAATGCCTTTTTCCTCGCTCTAATTTTTTTTTATGTACTCTCGGAAACTTGAATCAGCTGATTTTGTTTTACTTGTAGCTAAATTAGGGTTTAATCAATGAAATATAGGTCACATCTGGCGACACTTTGTACAAATCAGCGAAGAGATTCGAGGATTTTGAACTTATCTCAGGGTGTTGAAGGGATTATATGTAGAGATGAAGTTTGAGCGTCCTAGCAAAATTCAGGAAATTAGTTGCCCTATGATTCTTACGCCGCCGTACAGGAAATCTAGTACTCAGGCTCATAATGGTTCTGGTAAAACCTTGCTTTGTACTTGGGATGTTGAGTCGGATTGATCAAAGCTTAGTACCCCTCAAGCTCTATGTATATGTCCAACCAGAGAATTGGCTATTCAGGTTTGATATGCTGGCACATTCTTCTTCTTCTTTCTGCTCTTTGATTTTGTTTTCTGAATAATAATAGATTGTACTGGTGTCCATATTGCGCGCACCTGGACTTATCCACAGGGTACCTGGATCTTCTATTGGTAAAGAATTTCCTTAAGCCCACTCAGGCCTAGCCAGACGGAAAGAAATCAAGTTGCCCTTTTTGTTGGATTTCTCCCTAGATCTTTGACCATCATCATTTGACCACAAGCATATCTTTTGGGTGCAATGATAATGTTGGCATTGGAGAATTAACTTCTTGCAGGATCAATTACTTGAACTTTAATATCTCAAATTTTTAGCTGAATAGAAAGTTTTGTGCAACATTGTGCGTGAATTATGCATGTGTTTTAGTTATCTATCTGCTTCACTAGATATCTATTTTTCCAGAAAAGTACGTGCTTGATTACATATTTATATTTTAGAAACGTTACCTACATTGCATGTTTATAATGTTACCTGTAAGCTTATGTTGTGTGTGTTTGCTGTATAATGTTTTTGAGATGTTTTCAGAGGTGATGTGAAATATTCATAATTGATTTGATTCTTTGCCATCTGGAGTGGTGGTTTTAAACTTTTTTATGGGGAATTATAGAATCAAATGGGAAGTTGAGGAAAGAATGATCTTTTGATCTGTTTTACATGTCAAAGAATATCTTAGAAGTTTCTCATTTTAACAAATAAAAATAACTTGAGAAGGTTTGGTTTAAAATGATGGAAAATGCTGCAGAATATGGAAGTGCTATTGAAGATGGGGAAGTACACTGGCATCACATCAGAGTTAGGTATTCCAGCGGATGCTGCCAACTATATTCAATTTCAAAAACGGCCTCTCCTGTTACAGCACAAGTAGTTATTGGTACACCTGGAACTAAACAAGTGAATTGACGGCTAGAAACTGGGCATGAGTTGCATGAAAATTCTTGTATTTGATGAAGCAGACCACATGTTGGCAGAGGTAATCTTCTCTATCAGCATTTACTATTGTTCCTTTGATTTTCCCCCTTCTGTTGATTTTTATTGTTATACATGTATCTTTTAAATTATTTAAATCGCTTCTTGTTTCTGTGTTTGTTGGTGTAAAATAATTGAATTTAGCCTTTGGTTTCTTAGATGATGGTAGTGTTGAGCTAATGAGCTGTTATCTAGTATCCAGTCTTCATCTCTAGGGAATTTGCTCTAAATGTCAGAATATTTGCTTTGGCCGTTTATCAATGACTTCCATTTTCTCCTGGGGATGTGCATGGGAGCACATTCTTTTTGAGTTAATGTGATTGATCCTAGTATTTTCTATTGGGGACATTACCTGAGTCTTGTTTCTAAAAGTCATTAGGGGAGAAGGAATAACATACTAGAAGTAGTCTCAAATGTACTATATAATTTCTGCACTTCCTGTATGTAATTATTTGTTTCATATGCCAGCTGGAATATTAGTGTAAGAGGTTATCTTTCATGATCTGTCAAGTGTGCTATAAAAATAAAGGCTCCATGCCACGAATTTTCTTGCTAAATGCAAATTCTCATTGGATCAACTGCGGCCTATAACCTATTAGCCTATTGTTTGTGGGAACTATAAAATGATTTGAAATGAGGAGCCAATTCATAATTCATCTCTCTCACGGTTGATATAAGGGTACTATATAGTTGATAGATGAGTTGTTTACTAGTCCAAATATTCACTTGAATTTAAGGGTGACTGCTGCGTATAAAAAACGCAAAGTATTGTCTGCAGAAGATACTATCTGAAATTCATGCTCGAGTATCGTTGTTTTTTTTTGGGTGTGTGTGCGCGCACAGAGTGGTTTTCAGGATGATTCCATAAGAATAATGAAGGCAATCGTTAAAGCCAGCGCTGACTGTCAGGGTAGGTTAAGTTATTGCTTGTGCTTTTTAAATTTCCAGTTCACCTGATGATGGAATTCCTCCTTTTAGGTTTTTGCTATAATTGTAGTTTGTAATAAGAGTCTGAAAAACTTCAGTAGCATGCAAAGACTATTATCTCAAATGGTTGAGCCTTAAGAGTGGCACATTGCAATTTAACCTAATACAGGATTAAAGAGAAATTTTGCAGCATACACAAATTTAGCGTGTCGGAATCACAAATCAAATTGTATACTTATTTTTCTTATGATGGTGGTTGTGTGAGGCAAACACACGTATTTGCACTAATTTACACCGGAGTATTTGCGGCTCCCACCAACACAACTACTAACTAGAAATTTTTACCGAAGGCTTAGACATTGGAAGAGACCACCTCACTTTTTTTTGCCTCTGCTAGGGTTTAAACCTAGGTCTCCCGTTGTCCACTCCAGCTTTAATGGTTGTTCTGTCTCACCTTTGGTGCATCAAATTATTTTACAACAATAACTTATGTCTACAGCCCAACAAGTTGAGGGCGACTATATGAATGCTCACCCGAACATGTCACTCATTAAAAATCATCTCATACCAATACTAGATAATAATAATAAGAATAAGAAGTAGTAGTAGTAGTAGTAGAAATAGAAGTTCTTTATTTTTTCTACAGGTTTATAAACCTCATAAACGATAAACAACTCCTAGAAGTATAGGACGCAAAATAAAAGTACTAACATGAATAGAACATTTCCTCACTTAATAGAGCATTTGCCAAGTTCAATGTTCCAAAACTGATAATTAAATTTGCTTGAAGTACAAACAGTTGATCATATCTTTGACACTCATAGCTCCAAAACAATAAAGAGAAAGGAGAATCACTTTGGAGTCTTTATATCACTACAACAACATACCCAGTGTAATCCCATAAGTCGGGTTGGGGTAGACCTTACCCCCTAAGGTAGGGGTAGAGAAGTTGTTTCCTTTAGACCTTCGGCTCGAGGGCGAAAAAATTCGGCTTAGCTCGAAAAGAATTAACAGGAGTGAATGAATCTCATGGAAAATACTATGGAGAACATGTCAAAGCATTCTAAAAAAAGAGGCCCTTGACAAATAATAAAACAAGAAAATCGAAGTGCAATGTAACAGCAAAAATAATACGATAATCAGTGCAGAAAGCAGCAGGTAATAACATCATGAGGACAGAAACTTCTTGTCGCATGACTACTAGTATGAAAAGATAAGCGAATGCAAGGCTCATAATAACACTAAATCTTCCAACTCATCAGTGTCCTCCTGACACACTATTTAAGGTCATTTCTTCGATAAGCTAAAAGCTAGCGTCATGTCTTGTCTAATCACTTCTCCCAGATATTTATTTGGCCTACCTATTCCTCTCCACGAAACCATTTCCTGCCAACCTCACATCTCGCACTAATTGTTGGAGCATTCGTGTATCTCCATCCTCGCATGCTCGGGTCATCGGCCCTTGCTTCCAGCGTACCATATCTTTTTTCTTCAGGGCCACCGCACTTGTCTCGAATATTTGCATTTCTAATTCTAGTATGATTACACATCCGTGCTTATCCTCATCTCCTGACACTCATATTCTGGACATGAGATTTCGTGATTGGCTATCACTGCTCCTACTGCTTGTAGTAGGTGTAACCACCACTACGAGAACATGTCTTTCGGGTTTGAGTGGCACCTTCTTATACTATGATTCCAGGATTTAGAAGTCATTTCTTTCACATTTTTGTGGTATATATTATCATAGCATTTCCGTGATAACAGATCCAAGATATTTGGCTCTCTAACATTTTTTTCATCATTTGCTACACCAACTTACTTTTTTCCATTAAAGCGACTTTTCCAGCCAAACATGCCGTTCTTAACGGATCTGAATGGGCGCATCTACCTGCTTTGTTTAATAATAGATTACCGTTGTTCAAGTTTGCATTGGACCATGTATTTTACTTTGCTTTTTCAACATTTGGATTTTTCAAAAATGTCCCGATTATCCATCTCCAAGCTTCAACCAGCAGACAAAGGTAGAATTCGGGCATATCCAACTAAAAGTGGCCGGAACTCGCCCTCTACCCATCACAGGCGCAGCTATCATATATTAACTGGGTATCCTGAGCCTTCCTAACACTTATTTTCAACAGTAAAAGATTTAGCGACTTGCCACATGTTCTCTATATTCTTTTGCTCAAGGACAGAGTGGGGCGACCACTCTAATGCCTTCACAAATTCTTCTACAGATTACCATTTACCATTATTTTTGTTTGCCCTAATTCTGGATTAAAATTCTAAAGTTTTTGTTTCCAGCAGGCTTTGATTCCTTTTTGAGTTGCATTCAAGAAGAAGTTGCAGATTAGGAAGTTGCTGATTTACATTGTTCTTGTTTTGTTTCTTTTTGTGAAAACTTTGATGACTTTCCACATGTTTAAGTTTCTTTTGAAAAAATTTATACAATTATTGGACTTTTTATAATATCTGATTTGCAGGTTGTTTATGAAAAAGCGCGGCGTTTTGAAGACGCCTCTTATGGCTGACAGAATTGAGATCTTTTTAAACATGAAGTTTACCGCCAAATGTTTGTGAAGAAGGGAGCAACTTGGATTAATTGGCTGTATAAAGAAGTGAGTATCCTGATGGGCTTTCAAGAATGTCATGAGCGATTAAGAACAAAGCTCTAGCGACTGGGTGAGGGTGGGCAGACAATTCTATTAATTGGAACAAAAGCTGTTAGAAATATATTACACAGTCATTGGTTTGAAACTATGAAACACTGAGTAACGCTGATTTCTAAGGTTTTTGCTTGGCAGAAGATGAGACAAGATAATTAAAGTTTGAGAGGTTTTGAGCTTTTTCAGTTGCCTATCAATGATCTTCATGAAGTGGATGACTTGTCACGAGCAACTTTAGATGGGAGCTTTCTGATACCATTTTACTGTTACCACCCAATTTTATTTCTTTTGGATAAACTTTTGCTGCTTTAGGTGTTTGTTAACAATGGTTTCTGTCATAGAACATTTAAAATTTGAAAGTCTTAAAAGATTCTTTGAATATCTATTGCAGGTTGGAGACTTTGAACGGTTTAATTATGAGTCTCCTGTGACCGCGAGTCCATCAGGCAGATCATGAGGTATACTTGCATGAGGATTGGTAGAGCAGGGCGTTTTGTGAAAAGGTAATATGTGCAACTTTTATGCATGCTTCCCTGCTATTGTCAGTCTCACTCTCCTTGTTTATCCTCTGTATATCACTTACATGGTTTGTAAATGTTTATTATTGTGATAGATGCTATTACAAAATTATTGTATTACTAGAGTAGGGATATGGTCTCCATTACTTGTTCTACCCTCCCAGAGACCTTGTATTGGGATTACCTTTGAGTTGTTGTTGTTGTAGTAAAAGAGTATGTAAAGTGTTTGGTGGATTTCTCGAGCATTAAAAATTAATCATATATGATATGAACGAAATAGACTTGAAAATATTAACATATCAATAATTACCAATGGATGTATATTTGTCTGGTTCCGTCGAGATAACCCAAAAAAGGGACTTTAGTCGAAAAATGTAACTAAAGGTTGGTAATTTAGTAGCTCAGAACGATGAAATCCCCTTTGTAAACATTTTAGTAGCTCACCGATGAATTCCCCCTTAAGAACATGAAGATACCTAGGGAAAGCGCTTCAAAATATGTATTCTGAAAATTTCTGGACTGCTTTGCTAGTAATGAAATTTCCTAGCTTTCCAATTGAAATAAAGAACCTTCTTAACTGCAATAGATCAACATTTGCAAAATAAATGCTTTCTCCCCATAGTAGCCAGTGGTTATGATGTCTCCTGGAGTGAAAGACTAAGCTTTAGAATCGAAAGTGAGGTCGTCCTTATTTAAATATAGAGACCACTTGACAAGATCAACTAGTAGTTCTTTTGTTACCTGTTAGGAGATGAGGAACAAAATGAATGATGCAATGTGCAAACCCTGCCTTATTGTTAAACACATGACTTGATATGTTTTTGTTGCCTGAAGGGAAAACAAAACAGAGAGAATAGACAATATGGTGGCTCGACAAAATAACAAATTTGTGCTAATTCCTTTGTGACAGAGTGACTGCAAATGAGTCGTATATGAATGTTATGGTTATGCACCGTGGTGTAATATGACTTCACTCTTGTGTTGAGCAGGTGCCATATTCAACTGGCATTGTGATGAGCAGGACGATATGCTAATGTCAAAGATTGAGAACCATTTCAACCATCAAGTGACAGAGGCATATATCTACTTTTTACGTTACTGCATTTTGGGCTTTACCTTTGTTTCTGATGTTTAGGATCTCTCTGATTTTGTAGGATTAGGTGATTCGTGCATGCGGTGCTGCTTATGTTAATGTTCATGGTGTCTTCTAAACTAAGGCTGGAAAAATATAGTAGCATGATTAACTATAAACAGTGGCAATTTGTGGCCTGAAATTAGTTTAAAGTCTATTACCTCAGTTAATTCAAGAGATCGAAAAAACCTACCTCTTTAAGAAATTTCTTCACTTTGTGTGCGTGTGTGGGGTGGGGGATGTGTGGGTTGCAGATTCTCTCCTATAGTAAAGACTTCTGTTATTCCAGTAGGTACAATTCAAGTGAAATGTTAATGCAGATGCAATTCAAGATAAAGATGCGATGGACAAAGCATTTTATGTGCATTATGGTCGAATGCAATATTTGTAGTATGCTATTCACAGTAAAAAAAGACTGGCCAATTTTTCAGGAAAAAAAGAAATCTTTCAGAGAAAAGCGGATAGTTCCTTCATGTAAGGGAGTTAAAGAGTAGCTTTGTTGACCGAGAATTGGAGTCCACATTATTTGTTTTAAGTAAAATTTATTTAATATGATATACATTGTTGATCTGAAGTTGTCAGTGTGTTATTATTCTGGTCAAAGTAGTTGTCCTTCAGTATGCTATTTGCTATATATTACAAAAGATGCCATTCCATGTTAGCCTTCCCTTATTGTTGACCAGTTTAGGTTTTGGTTCCATGGATTTGGATTTTAGGATCAATCATACAGCTAGGTTGCATTTTACAACCACTATGGCTTGTCATGACTTGTATGACCCGTTGTGTCACAACAACTTTCTTTTGGCATCAAATTCAGAGTTAAAAAGTGCTATTTCAGAAAATATATAGATTGCTCTTATGAGATATGGTAGACTTGAGAGAGAAGTTTTCAACACGGTAGAATGCCAACATAATTGAGCTTTTAGTGTCCGGGGGAATTGGTGCATGCTGCATGAATTATGTTTTAGTTTCTGATTCAATTTGGTATTATCCATGGGGAACATTAGATTGTTTCATGTTTGTTATGCAGATTACCTCATGGAGGAGCTGAAGATTTTGAGAATGCTCTGAAGAAAGCTGGTTTGCTGTAAGCTGAGTAGAATCCGCTGCCGGTTGTTGGTTTGGAGATCACAGGAGGTGGATGCGCTCTGTAGATCATACTTATCGAGATGTTTTCCTTGATTAGCCCCACTTTTGAGAACTCTCTCTTTCTTTTGAGAACTCTTTTATTGACAGCATCTATGTTTTGACTGAAGTGACATCAGCAATATACTGTAAATCGATAACATGTCTGCACTCCGCGGTGATGGATTCTTTGTCAAGCTGTGTGCTTTTTCTTGCTGTCTAGTGAAATTTGTTCTATTCATTTTCTCCTTGACACGACTTTGAGCAAAACATTACTGGTAATGCTGGAAGTGGCATTTGTACCGTTGACAAAGCAGTGGCACAAGTGTTCCTATTATTGTTTATAGCAGCGCATGTTAGCACATTGCTTTTAGTTTTCATCCTTATTTCATTATCCCCCTGTATCTCACTGTTGTTACTCATTTGAGGAATTGATTACAGTAACTACTCTCTCTTAAAATTTGGAATAGTTTTAATCAATTTTGTTCAAAATATATGAACTATTTGTATTTTCTATTCAAAGGCGCAAATTTCTTATACTTTCATTGTTTTCCGGCTAGTACAGCAAGCTGCTGGGATCTCTTCTTTTCCATTGTTTTGCTCACCATTTGATTAAACTACTTTTCCTGTTACATTGGCACGTAATTTTATGCATACAATTACAAGGCCAAACCAAGTTTCAAATCCAAGAAGGGTTTTAAGTAGGTCATCCAACTTTATGCTAGTCAATTTATAATTTGGCATTTTAAAATCTCTTCTCTCTTTCTATATTTATGTGATACATTTTGTTTACTTAATTTTTTTTTTTAAAGATATATTTTTTTTATATTCATTAAGAATTTAATTTTAAAATATCATTTCGTCCTTAATGAAATAATTTATAGTCTCCCTTCAGCATCTACCCAGGCACCTTCCTCAGTCTGTCATGATCGCGCACTCGATGAAAGAGCTTTGCAGTGACATTGTCCTTCTTTACTCGACTTGTTTTGAACCACAAATTTCAAAAGTATTCTCCCCCTATATTTTCTAAATTAAAGTCTAATCAATAATCAATAAATTAGGCACAGACATGTAATATTCGATTCGAGTCAAATACCATCTACAATTTGAGATGTAGATGTCTAATTACTACTACTTCTTTTCTTTTCTTTTTAAAAAGAATAAATCCAATCCATATAGCCATAATACATCAGCATCAGCAAACCAACTAGTTCCAAAGATGACAATTAAAAGGGTGGTATAGCATAACTAGAAATTATTGCAATCATACAATATAGAATATATGCATAATAATTTACCCCACAACAAACTCTGCACCCGCACTGCAAGGTGGTCCATACTGATTCACACTAAATTTCATTGTGTCTTTTTTTTTTTTCCTTTTTCTTTTCTCTGTTTATCTATTTGTATAGTGCATTTAAATTACACTTGTTGCAAATCCCACCTCAGCGTTGGATCTTTCACGTCTTATTGGAGATAATTTGACAACTACCACACCCTAAAACTACCTAAAATATTGTGGTTAGGATTATTTTCTTCCTTTTTTGATTCACTTTTTGTGAGGAATGGTAGGTGGTGATCAACAAATAATTAATCGTTGAGGAAATTAGTATTTCATTGATCACGTCTGCAGTTCTGGCACTAAGTATTTAATTTAATAAATAAATGGTATAACGTTGTGACTTTATTTTTCAAACTCATAAAAATTTATTTATGATCTAATATTAGAAAATCAAATTCCAAAAGTATTTATATTATATAATATAGGCGAATCTTTTATGAGAGATGGATGTGAAAGTGTGTTGGAGAATGAGGAGGAGTAAGCGCTCTTATAGACCGCGTTTCTCCTACTTTTCATTAAAGAACTCATTCCCTAATTTTAACGAACTTATTTTTCAAGAATTTTGGAAAAATGTTATTCATACCACCACATTAAAAAGTAACTATTTTTTAAATTTCTGTTTGAAAAATGTTATAAATTATTTATTCACATAAATTTTGATTGAATAGGTGAGAAAAAAAGAAAAAATAATCTTATTTTCACATGAAAGTTGAAGTTCAATATTTAGAGTGAAAAATTATTTGTTTCTTTGTCATGCGTTTTCAGTGAGTTGGTACGGTGAAAATTGTGGGGGAGGGGGAATCATGTTTACAACACAAATTTTCCATTGATTAGCGAACGGAAAAAAAATTCCGTCATTTTTGATAGTTATTTTTTACTATTAGTTACTATATAAATTGATAATTAGCTAGAAAAAGATTAAGGTTATATATCTCTAACAAACATACTATAAACTAGTTCCACTTTCATTCTTGTGCGACCTTACATCACCTCTCACTTCAAATCAGACACCTTATAAGATCAACAACCAAATAATAGTCTTTCTTGATCACAAATCAAAATCACCATGGGAACACTAAGAGAACCTCCACTTTCAACATCTTTTTATGCCCCTCTAATTATCTCCATGTTAGGTATAATTTCCTCAGCTATAGCATTAATACTATACCACTTGATCTTAACCAAATATTGCCTTGTAAGAAGAAACAATAATACACCACAAACAATAAACACTAGTAGTACTCTTCTAAGGCCAACAACAACCCAAGAAGCTCATCACTTACCCATTGGAGTTGACAAAAAAATCTTGGAAGCAAATCCCTATCTTATCTTATAATTCAATCCATAAAGGGCAAATTGTTATTTCGTGTAAAGATCCAAAACGAGTGTGCTGTTTGCTTAGGTAGTGGAAGATCAAGGAATTAGGTCCGCTTGTTGCCTAGTACCGCCACGCTCCACGTGGCGTATCGACAAGTGGTTCGTGGCGCACGCAGGTTGCCCCGTTTGTCGATGCCCCCATAACGGAACAGAACACATATCATGTATTTATTGGAGCTACTATCGAGAATTAATTTAAACGAAGAAAACTCTCCTCCCTCCTCATCTTCTTCGTTAGAAGTACAACGTCCTCGTGGCATGCTTAGACATTGTGTGTCATTATGTGGTGCCTAAAGAGGGAGATCAACAATATTGTCACCCCAAAGAGGATTATTAATTACAGGGTTGAGGAGATCATTGTCTATGGATCACAATTACTATAATCACGAAGGAGATTCATCATTGAGAGCAAATCAGCCAAGTTAATAAGATCATTGTCTCGACTTGGTTGGGGAAAGGGAAGTCAAATTATTCCATATTGATCGAGTTCAAATCTCACCCGGAGGCAAACATACTAATTAAGTCGGTTTTTCCTGATAAGAGTTACTCGTTTACGTGCCGATGGAGGTAATATATAATCAATAAAATTAATAGAGATGTATAAAATTGATTGAGCAGCGGTATTAAAAAAAAAAAGCGAAGTAATTCATTCTCTCTCACTTCTTTACTTAATAACATTATGATAATCTAGGAAGTAGAATTAATTTTAACTAAAGTACTCCTTGCTCCCCTTTCCTTGGATTTTCTAGTTGGATTTAACACTAAATTTTTTTTTTGGTTGAGTTTTCTGCTCTTTTCTTTTTAAATTGTTCTTCATTTATCAAGTGTTTTTTTTTGGGCTTTTAGTCCCCCAAATAATGACAAATTCTGATATTGATGCTTGTGATATTTAGCTAATCACTTTTAGCCGTTAATTGAAATATGTACTTCTAAAGTTTCTAAATACTGTTACTTGTGTGAATCTGTAATAAATTTAATCATTCTATAATTTATTATCCATAAGTTATGTTAGATTTGTACTTTTCTTAATATATGGCTTATGATATATAATTCTAAAAATTGTTAATAATAATATATTTTTATATAGGAATCAAAAGCTAGATTTTAATTAATTAAAAGATTAAATATATTAATTATAAATATGAAGAATAATATATAATTTATTGTGTTCAAAGTATCTCTCGTTAATTAGAAAGAGATATTCTAATGAGTTTATAGTCGACAGACTCACCCCAAATAGACTATTTTTAAGTTGGGTTTTGTGTTCATCTATAATAAAGTGGTATCATATTAGATGGATCAATACTTTAGGATAGAAACTCAAGTGATAGTCTAATAATTGGTCTTCAAGCGAAAGCGTTTGGTTATTAATATTAATTCCCTTTAATTAATTAAAAAGAGAAAAACTAATGAGTTTATAAATAAATTAAGTGGACTTTCCTTCTTAATTAGGATTAGTTTTTGAATTGAATTCTCCTATTAATTTATAACTAACCGAGATTAGGGTGCTATTATGCAATTTGTCAATGGTGTCATTAAATTTCACCACCAAAACTTTCTTTTCTTTTCTTTTTGTGTCTTGGAAATCCCTACCTTTCAAAAATATTTTTAAATTTTTTTAAAAAAATTTAATCTCAGGTATAGCAATCAGCGTTATTATCTAAAATAGAGTAATTTTTGGCGGAACCTCAATAAAGATTGCTGCTGGAGTGAAATAAATGGTATGGGCCTAGATTGAATATGTTTGGCGAATTATACAAGTACAATCATTTTCACATCGCTTTTTAATTATTTGGATAGAATTACATAATATAGTAAATATGTGCTATATATTCATTGTTAATGGCTGCAATTTAAAATAATTAGTATCTGTAATTATAATTTAAAAATAATTATTATTTATAGCATTTCTCTCCTCTCTTTTCCGATTTCGCTCGTCTCTCTCCTCTCTCTTTCTCTTTATCAATTTTTCTTTCTCTCTCTCTCGCTCACTAATCCAACTCGATCAATTTATTATAGAATGGTGATGATACAAATTGTTTCACTTAAAATAAAGTAGTATATATCGTGCCCATCCTCCAAACAAATATTTGAATTGTATCGGTGTATTGATGCAGAATTTGAGAAAGTGTATTTAATAAAATTGAGTACTTTGTTAATTGCTCTAAACGAATGTTGTATCGATACGAGTGACTTCATGGCCAAATCTTTGTATCTAGCAAAAAATGAGAAAGTGTTTGATACATGCGTGAGCGAATAGATACATCATATCGATATCCATCTAAATTGAGCGAATAAATACAACAAAATTATTGTATCTGAGATACAACAATTCCCGAAGACGCTATGCGAGATACGACACAAATTTACGAAGGATGTAACTAAGATGCAATGCGAATTTGAGAATAATTGTTATATCTTGTAATTACGAAAATATAAGCTACTAATAATAATTATGATCCAAAATATAATTATTTCATGAAAATATGACGTATTACTATGAGTTTTTGGTATATGGGTTTGTCATAATTCCCGGAGAATGACTAGGATTTTAGTACAAAATGTGTTGTAACTGGAACAAAATAATTCCACAAATTCTCAGGAATCACCAAAAATTCGGAAAAAAAGGCATCGAAAGCTTATCAGTGCAAATTTATTAATTCTGTGAGAAACATCTAATAAATATCCATAGTATAATATATTTATAACACTCCCCTTGGATGTTTATTAATAGATAGTTTATACAAATCAAAACCTTACTGAAAAAAACCTAGTGAAAATTTTTAGTGAAGGAAAAAGAGTACACACAGTTAATAATACGAATTTTGGTTGTTCGGTAAAAACCTACAAGGAAAACCTAGTAGGACAAAAACCTTGCAAGGAAAAAGAGTACAATGTGCTCTCTCGATGAGAACACATCTCCAAAAACTTGAGTTTTCATGTTCCAATCTTGTGCACCATCTTTTCGAAAGTTGTGGTTAGTAGAGACTTGGTGATAAATCGGCCGTGTTATCAACTTGAATGAATGTAACGCGTTGATATCACTTTTCTTTGGAGATCATGTGTAAAGAAAAGCTTTGGTGAAATGTCTTCAGCCCCACAAACTTATGTAGTCTTCCTTTTAATTGTGCTATTCATATTACATTATCTTCATATAAGATCGTGGATATTTTATCCAATTTCAAATCATATTTTCTCGAATGAGATAATGTCGATGACCTGAATTATATACATTACCATTATTATCTCAACATGATTTAATTAAGTAGCCACGATATTTAATTTTATGAATGCCGAATATGGCAGGTATCCCACATATGAACACATAGCTTGTCTAAGATCAAGCTTTGTGAGGTTTGGATAAATGTCCCGCATCATCGTAACCAATAAGATCAGGAGTATAATTGCTACAATAAGATAAGCCTATATCGATAGCCTCTTTTAGATACCACAATATGTGTTTGATTAGTTTATTGTCTTCTAGTAGGGGCGGTATATCTTGCTAATAAATTAGCGAAAAGACTATATCAGGTATTGTAGTATTAACAAGATACATTAGTGCATAATTGCACTAAATATGATACTTTCGGGACGAAGAATTTCCTCATTCCTTTCTTGAAGTTAGAACGGATCTTTATTCACATCACGTGATCGAACAATCATCGAGTACTTAATAAATGTGTTTCATCCATGTAAAATTGTTTTAACACACTTTTCTATATAGGTAGATTGATGAAAAATATGTACCACTTGTCAAATGTTCAATTTTCAAACCAAGATATAATTTTGTTTTTCAAGATCTTTCACCTCAAAGTTCTTCTTTAAATAATCAATTTCTAGAAACTCTATTAGAGTTCGATGGGTTTGTCTGACATAAATAGCAAATATAATAAATTACGATGTTATAAAAATACAAGATAATACAAGTCATTATTACATCCTTAGTGAATGAATATTCACTAAGGTGGTTAAGTAGCATCTACCTTACTTGATTTTCTCCATATAAAGGATTATGAACAAGTTTACATAAACTTGTGAATGCTTGAACATTTGAATTGTTAATTTTAATATAATTTTGTAAGTGACAAATTTCATTAGTATCTAAATCGTGATATCTTTTGGTGTCACGGATTCTGAGGTCCAATAAGCTATATACTTATCAAGATGCATTACTTCACTTGATAATTATTTCTACATTAACATGCTTTGATAGATGTAGAATTCAAATCCTCACAATCTTTTACAATATTGTGTTATATTGTATCAAAGATATCACTTGATGATATATCATTTATATCGATTTACAATTGGACATAACTCTCATTGAGATCTCATCTCTTTAAATATTTTCTTACGTACTAAGTCTTTCATAAGGTTTCATGAAGTGTTATGTCATGAGGCTCTTCAGAGCATATTTCCTCCTTATTAGAATCATTGCTCCATTCTTTTATCAAAGATAATTGCAATAGAAACGAATGATCTACAATGCTTCATCATCTTGTAGGCTGCGTCGCCCGGTGGCGTCGCACTACGAACATGACAAAATTCAATGCTTTTTGAAATAATAACTATAGTTAATAATAAGAATATATTAAGAACTATTGATAAATTATCTTTTAATTTTTAAATTAAATAATTAAAATTAAATATATTTTTAATAATAAATAAATAAAAGTGAACGGAGAAAATAAATCTCTAAATAAAACGGCATATGATCTTATCAATCAATATCAGCATATGATCTTATTTGATTAATTAATCAAGTTGATCGTCCGAACAAAATAGCCAATATATTGGGCAAAAATAAATATTGATAGATAATACATTGGCATAAACATATCTTATTTTTAAGCAAGGCTATATTCCTAGTTTTATAGGTCGTTTTTTAAGATTTCGAGCTAATTTCTTTTTATTTTTCAAAAATATTTATTTTAAAAAGTGAAGTGTTTCGGAGAAATAAGTATTTCACGGGAGCATAAAAGTTAAAAAATAATTTTTCTCCAATTTTCCTAAAACTTTTTAGTTTTTATGAATATGAAATAAATTATTTATATATATATAAGAGTTTAAATAAGAATTTTTAATGTAAATATTAAGGTTTAAACTAATTAAAGTTATTTAGTTTTATCAAATCTGTAATTACAACGATAATTTCGACCATGATTGCATTAAAGGGTATGTTTGGTACGATGGCAATGTTTTTACTATTCACTACGAGTAAAATTTAGAAATTAATTTAAATGGAATATCGGAGAAAAGCATGAGTGAAGATTTTTCCCGTTTGATAGTCGCCAATAAATTGACTTATTTTCCATCCAAACACAGCCTAAATAAAACTATCACGAATTAAATGAAAGTGTCTACTCCGATGGTAAATAGCTGTCTCATATCTGTATACAATATTTATGTAAATCAAATAATTTCATCCTAATTAGCAGGAGATACAAAGATGCTCTTTACCCTACTTGTAAATGAATTTTGAATCTTTTCTGAATTATGGATTAGTGTCAACTTCAAATCATTATGATTACCAAAAATTTAAAAGAGAAATAATTAGTAAATTAAGTACCAACCCAGCCAACTTTTTATACATTGGTGGAGGGGGATCATCACATCACATTCTAATTAAAATCCATCACACTTTAATTAGTAGTTGTATGCTTAATTATTAGGCTCCACATTATTATATTAGGGAAAAAACTCATTAGTTCAAAACATAGCTTTCAAAGGTAACAACCATAAGGTAAATGACCAAAGAAAGAAACCCAATTTCATTTATAGAATGTTAAGAAGAAGATACAAAAAATCATAAATAGCCAATTTTAATATAATTAAAAGATAATTGTTATTCTGGATTTCAAGTTTCGTAATTAATCCTTGTGAAATTTAAAACTTTGAGATACAACAACATACCTAATGTACCTAATCTTTTTCTTAGGGGAAGGAAAAAATAGGGGAGAGAATTACAATATAGAAAATCAATTCTCAATAACAAGAAATAAAAATTCATATAATCAACTAACTGAACTACTAAGATTTTCTACGTACATTAATCTCATAAGTCAAATATTTATAAAGTAGAATGCAATATGAGGACTTTTCGGGGATATCCATTCTACTTTTGCTCAAACATACTTAACATTGAAATATCCATTCTACTTTATAACATACTTAACATTGAAATTCTAATGAAATTCTGTGCATTAACAATGATATGATCGTATTCCAAAAACTTTGAGATAAGCGCTATTTGTTAAAGACAGCTGAAAAATAATCAGTGGGTGATATCTTTATTCTAAAAAATATTATTAAAAAAAAACTAGGTAAGAATGATAAGAAGAGTTGATTTGCATGTATTAAACAAATAAAAGGTTGTTACTTTATGTAAACGGCCCATGTGGGTTAGTGGGCCAATGAAAACTATAAAACGAACTCCAACAAACACTTTTACTTTTAATTTTTCTTAATTAAATTAATTAACAATGTACAATAATCTTCCAACTTTCTAATATAACAAATTGTGCATTATTGCTCTCTCTCTCTCTCTTTCTCTCTCCCTTTTCCACAAAGAGAATTCTTTTTCATCCTTCCTTCCTTTCAAAGACCCACAATCCCCTAAGGAAACTTCATCAGCAACACAGCCCTTCCTTGTAGCATGGCGACCTTACAATAATGAGTTGTATAAAGTAGTTTTTTAAAATTAAATGTATTATTTTTTGGGGTTAATTATTATATTATTATTTATTAATTTTGTTAGAGCCAAGAGGTGCTCTATGAGGAATCCCTTTTCTTCTTCTAGCATTTGAAGAAGAGGGAGGTGGAGGAGGGTGGATATAATTATATATCATGTTCTAAAAGCCTTCACATAATTGATTTCCTCTCTTGATGATATGCCTTCACCTCTTTGCAATGCTAGTACTTCATTCTTGGCATCTAAGATAAAGCTTGCATCTCCATTCCTCTTTATTCCTACAAGCTAAGTCATTAAAAACAAATGATATATAGTCCCAAAAAGTTTTATATAACACCATCTAATTTCAAGATTACTTCATCATAACTTCAATTAGAATATTAACTTGGCTATGATGGTGATGAATCATTATACACATGCTTAGTGTTATAAAAAATATGATATATGGTCCAAAATGTAAGCCAAAATTCATGATGAATTTAATGGGAAAATCAAACTAGGCCTATAATGTCATCATGAATCACTATATATCTAGTGTATATGTAACTTGTGTGCTAAAAAGAAAAATGTAATAATAGCATTAAAGAAATTGGGTTAGTGGTTATTTTGAAAAGGATGGCATGGGTATCTGTTTACTCCTCCCTCACTCTCCATGTGGCTACCGCAGTAGTCGCGCGTAGAAGTCGAAATTTTAAATGTTATACCTGAAATTCAAACCCACGACTTAAAACAATTTTAAAGGCAATTTTAATTATATAATATAATTTCTTATATAAAAGAAATTCAATGATTTATATTTATACACCAAAGCTGCCTACTCAAGCTGCAACAAATAGTGCTGCCGCACTACAGCTCTCTCCATATATGACGTATGTGTAGTGGTGACCATATGATGTGATGACGGTGGAGATGATATATATATTCTTTGGTAGGGAGTTACAATCAATGATGGTGATGAAGATGTAAATCTATATTATGAATATGTGGGACATGATAATGAATAATGCAATGCCATGGCCAAGAAAAGAGGAAGAAGGTAAATAGAGTAATCAAGAATAATAACAAAAATTATAAGAGATTAATAATATTAAGTGAGATAATTTACCTTGCATCCCTAGAGAACAGAAACGAAAGTGTCCAAAGGCTTCTTGCACATATTTCACAAACGTGAGGACTTGCTGCCACTACTCTTTGGTTGTGGCCTTTCATTTAAACAAAACTCTTGCTGTTGATTACATATAGCCTGCCTCCACCCACTCATGCCTTTGAATCTCTGAAACTCTTACACCACCATCATGATATGAAGATCTCATATCTATTTCAAAAAAAATTTTCAAATTTCAACTACATGTGGTGGAAAAGAAAGATGTGTCCATATACCATACCTACTTTTTCTTTTTATTTCTACAGAGTGAAAATGAAGCAAGGATACTTACTATGTAAGAAAGATACATTTCTAGGGGAATTGGAACCTCATAGTTTTAGTTTATGAGTTCTGAATTATATATAAATTATGTATTTTAAATAAAGAGTTTGAAATTTAAGAATTATTGAGTTAAGAACCCTGTATTGTATTGTGACTCCCATGGATCATGATGATACTCACAATGCGAATGTTTAGATACCCAAAAGTACTATGTTTTTAATGTGAATTCAGATTAGTCGAATCCAAGGTTAACTAGACTTGGGTGCTCGAAGAAAATAATAGGAGTTAATTAATTAGTAAATTAATTTACCTGAATGACTTGATGGTCTTTGTGTTTGGAAGAAGCGGCAATAGAAGCAAAGAGCATTGTCATTGCAGTCCAAGCAGTACATATTGCATTCACTCCGCGCCGCGTCACGGCATCCGGCAGATTGAGAAAAAAGCCGTGTTCAATAGAGGCTCTAGCCAAGGTGGAACCAGCATTGTCATCAAAATCCTTCTTCAACTATATATTACTACCCTGAGCTCACTCAGGATGCCCTCAGACCAACACCTTATTCACACAACCAAGCAAATGGGAATAAAGTTGGAAAAAAGGATTCTTAGTTCTTGTATTAATGATGATGAAATCAAGGGAATTGGGGTTGGGGGGGAGAGAAGAAAGCAGAGAGAAAAGGAGAGAGATTGAGGGAAGTGGGGTTGGAAAAGGAAGAAGGAAGGCCTAACCTAAACTAACAGCAACTTAAAATTCAACAATAAAAAATTAAGTAATGAAAGTAGATCAAACGGTTGAGAAAAGGGGGAGGTGGGCTGAGATTGATTTTGAGCCGTTGGATGATGGGGAGAAAAGAAGGGAGAAGAATGTGTGAGTTTGGCGCTTACGCCAACTTTGGATTGTTCTTTTGTCTCTATGTAGGCGAAAGGTCGGCCATTAGGCTACGTCTAAGCAAAACAGCTGGTCGCTAAACGACGTCGTCGAAGCTTTTGGTTTTATGCGGGTTTACACGTGTTGGATTATTAGTGGAGGATTGACGTGAGGGCCCCATCGGTATGGTTTCTTGTTGCAAATTACGTCGAGCTGAGAATGAGTGTAATGTGACCTGTTGAAGTTCCTTTTTAACACCCTTTGTTTTCTCAGTTATTACCATTTCTTGTCCTTAAGGTTTGTATTTGTTGCAGGGGCGTACATAAATCGAGTTATATTGGAGATTTTAAATATCAAATTAAATTAATTGTATCAGATTTTTAAATTTATAAATTAAATTAAATTAGTAAGAGTTAGACTTTAACTTGATTGTTTGGATTTTTTTGGGATTCTTTTTGCGGTCAAGTCTTTAAAAAAATATATAATTTATACTTAAAATATTTTTTACTTCTAGTAACATAAAACTATTTAAGGTGTTTATTAATTAAGAAAATAACATAAAACATGAAATAAAGTATTGATATTGTCTTTAAATGATGATAAAAAAGATAATAAAATTACGTGAAATAAATATTATTAATTAAAAAGTCATAATTAAAATGATTATACTCTAGGGGTCATTTGATTGGAAAACAAGTTATCCCGAATAAGTTATCTCGGGATTAGTTATCGCCATTGTTATCACACTTGATATGGTATAAAAATAACGCTATAATTCGGGATATTAATTCCGAATACGTTGTATCTCGAAATTTTTATCTCATTCAAACATGGGATAAACCTATCCCAAAATTAGGGGTATTAGAAACAATGTTCTCCTCAATGTGGGATAAAAATAGCAGCGATAATCGCAAAATAGCCCAATTCCAAATAAATTATCTTGAGATTTTTATCGTACTCTAATCCAAAATTAATTAAAATTGTTTTATCCACTTGTTTCCGCCTTACCAAATGAGCCCAAGAAGTACTAAGAAATTAAGTCATGTCAAACTATGTATGGCTAATAAGTATTAATTACACAATTAATTATTTAAAAATATTTTTAATTATTTAATTTGTTACTTAATTTAATATTATTTATTCATTTCCTTTTTTGAATTTTTTAATATTATTGTCATTCTTTGTGAAATTATTTCTTTGTTAGTATTAATATTGATTTAATTTTGATTTGAAATTTATAGAGTTAATAGCATACATCTATGAGCTAGAAAATTTATTAGAACATTCAAAAATTTTAAGTCCAAACTCAAAATAATATGTGAAAGATAAAAGTATGAGAAGAAATTCCAGAAGTATTTATGAATTACATAAAGACATTTATAAAAAGTTATATACATATAATGTCGGGTGGTTTGGTTCCGATTTGACATTTTAATTAAAATCAAATTGAATCAATTATGATCTGAATTTTTTCAATATCAAACAAACACTAGTCAAAATTTTTTTCTCGGTGCAGCTCAGAATTATAGATTTAATAGAGTTTGCTCGATTTGCTATGTACAACCCTACTTTGTAATGTAAAGAGTATGGCTTCTTAAAAGAAGAGTATTCAAGAAAAATTATTTGTATTAAATATTTATATAAAAGTTATATGAAATTATAAGAATTAAATAAAATGAGCATTGCTATAATTTAGTGATATTAATTTATATGAAAACACATGTGATGTAGTGACTTAGTTGGTGTCAGTCACTTTTGGTGAAGGCAACTAAACTTTTAACTAAAACTTTCGGTTTTATGATGTTCTTAAACAGGCCTATTAGATGTTAGTTTAGTTAATTTAGCAGATTTATGACCTGTTTGGATAATCATTTACGTATTATTTTATAATATAACTTCTTAAAACAAAAAAAAAACCATAAAATTAAAAATTCTAAAAAAATAATAATATTTAAATAATTTTTAATTGTTTGTTTGTGTTTGTTTTTGGTTTTTTAATTTTATAATTTTAAAAGAATATTTGAAATTCTATTATTTTAATTTAATAAATTAAAAATATTAAAAAAATCAAAAAAGATAAAAAAATTAAAAAAATTAAAAATATTTTTAAAAAGAAAAAATTGGAGTTTTAAAGTTTTTAAAACATTCGTAAATTAACCACAAAATAAATTTTTGTATTATATTCAATATTTAACAATATAATAAATTTTAAATAATAGGTAAATAAAATAAATATTTATTAAATTAGTAATATCTATATAACCACAAATATACAATGAATGGCAACCATTCAAACAAGCTGTAGTAAGAGGAGGGCGGGCGGGGGGAATGTACGGATTTTTATTTTTATTTTAATATTCAATTTTTTTTAATAAATAGGATAAGGTACAATAGCACTTAGCACCTATACTAATATAAATAAAGGATGAGTACAATAGCACTTAGCACCATTGTACACTAATATAAATAAAAGAGATAAAAAATTCCTCTTGAATTTATCATTAAATTTATTTTAGCATTTTAACTACGTATAATTCTTCATGCCACTAATTTACTGATTTAAGTGAATTTTTATACCATTAACGATTAATCACCATTCTACCATGATAGGAATGTCAACATAAATGCGTCGTCTCATTCTTAGCATTAGCCAGCCATCAGATGCGTATTGAAAATTGTTACGTTTTAATGTTTTGTTTTATTTTTTGGATTATTCTAATATTTTTTCCTTACTTATATTTTATACATTAATTAATTTCTAATTTCTAATTTTTTCTTTTTTTAATTTTATCTTTTTTTAATATTGATTTTTATTTATACGTTTTTTAAAAAAAAATTAAAAGCAATCTCAGAAAATACAAATTAAAAAATTGATAGATAAAATTGTATTTTATGTGTGGGTGGAGTTAGTGGGCGGGGTTTGAAGAAAATCATTAGGGTGGTTCAAAAAAGGAGAAACGGGATTGGGGGAGGGAGTTGATTTGAAGAAGGAGATAGGCTGAAGGGAAGAAGAAGGAGAAGGAGAGAAGGGGTGGGAGTTCAAAGAATGGGCAAATTTGAATTAGGAAGGAGAAAGAGATTGGGCGTGGGGATGGGCGTGGGGGTGGGGAACCCAAGAAGAATGGGCAAATTTGAATTAGGAAGGAGAAAGAGATTGGGGGAGGGGTGGGGTTGAAGAAGAAGATGAGTTGGGTAGGTGATGGACGAAAGAAGGGAGTTATTTTTATTTTTTTAATTATATTTATTACAAATATCATTGGGGCCATTTTTATTTTCTTATTAAATTACGCATTTTTTTTGTTTTTTTGTTTTAATTTTCATGTAAATCGTTTGCATGGTATTAAATTTAACTTGAAACGATATTGAGGGTAAAGAATTGCGTAAAGTTAAAATCTTTAAGTAATTTGTCAGACGAGTTCGAGGATTTTATGTGTTTTCTCTAAAATAAAAATATATAATTAATGATGAGAATGATACAACATCTCAAACTATTATTCAGTTGATCAGTTATATCTATATTATCAGTTTGATTTATCGTTTCGATTTATAAGTGTATTAAACTAGTAACAAATCCGAAAAATATTCATTAGCATTTTTATTAATCGATTTTTATTCTTAACGGTTTGGTTTTCGGTTTAACCAATAAGAAAATATTCTAATTTTGTTGCTATTCTCTTGTACAATTTGTTAATATATCTTGCCTTTACTAATGCATAAAAGTTTACACACAGTGCAATGAAATAAATTAAAATAAATTTATTTATTCCTAGTAAATAAAGCTTGGAGTGCGGTAGCACGGTAGCAGTCTCTCGAAAAAAAAAAAAAGAAGGTGTTGGTTCTGGCAGGGGTAGAGATCCTACTAAGACAACAACTTCAAAAGAAAATTACGGCACCAAGACCTATAACTATAAAATACAAAATAAAATAAAATTTGCGCCCAAATCTAAAATCGAAACATTATATAGTTAGGAATAAAAGATAATTTTAGTGTAATCTTATTATTATCTATTTAACCATTAATAAAAATCTTAAAATTAAAAATAAAAAATTAAAAAAACTCAAAATTCATAAAAAAAAAAAAACCCCAAAAACAAAAAACAAATACAATAATAAAAAAATTTATAATTAAATATTTAATAAAGTTCTTACTATATATGAATAAAAACTATTGTCATTTTTGTTTTCTATGCTTTTAAAAGGTCATAAAGAAAAGTATTTTTACTACTTTAATTTTATCTCTCGTTAATAAATTACACTTTATTTTAAGAATATTTAATATTAAAAATAAAATAGGATCTAAAAAATTAAGTTCATCTTAATTTTATAAATTAATAAATAAATTAAAATAAATATTTTTAGTAATCTTGATGCCTAATACAACAGAAAAAAGTGCTTAATTAACCAAGAAATAAACAAAAGAGTTAGAGATGCTTTCAAATTTCTTTTAAATAAAAAGAAGTTAAATTTCAAGGAATTGAAAGAGAGAAATTATATAAATAAAAAGAACAAAACAAAAAGGAACAGCTACACAGCGCTGCCGGCTTTGAGAAGCTTGTGGAACTTTGTTGCTAGAAAATTCTCAACACAATTGTGCATTAATTTGAGATAATTTTTTTTAAAAAAGAATAATTTTTAAATTAAAAATATTCTAATAAAATTCACTTTATCATATATATTTGATTATAATTATATTAATAAGTTATAGTTCAATTGCCTAAATAAAATTTAATGTAAGTAAATTTGAAAGCAGTAAATTATGAGCCACTTTGACTAAATTTATGTTGGGAATTTCTTTTTCAGGCCAATATGATTTGACATTTGATATTTTCTATTAAAATTTAATTTTAAAAGTTTGAAGTATTAAAAGCTCTTAGGGAGGATAGTCACTATTTTATCAAAATAATTTTTAAATAATTTAATAGTATTCTTATCTTATTTAATGACACAATCCGTATAGTTGCAACTCAATTTATCCATTGCTACCCATCAATCATACTTTCACAAAGAGAAAAATAAAAAAAAAAAGACAAAGAGAACTTGCTGTCTTATAAAGTGAAAAAACAAAAACGTAGTATCTAACTTCTTTCTTGTTTATCATGTTTCTTATTTTCTTTTCTTAACAAATTAATAATTTATTAGTTAGGTAATCTTTCTTCTTTCACCTAGTCATTTGTTATTGCAATAATAATAATAATAATATAATAATAATAATAATAATAATAATAATAATAATAATTTTGCATTGGAGAAATAAAGAGGAAACTTATTTGCACAAAATTGGGAGGACTTCATGAAAAGACTATAAACTAAAAGAAAATTGTTATTCAAAGCGACAATTGCGCTACTGAATTTGCAAAGTAGCTTTATGAATATTATATTACTCTTCTTTCCTTCTAAAAGTAGCATACTTTTAATATAAAATTAAAAATAGCTTTAATCGAGATCAAATTTTTTAATTTAATTATAATTTCAAACTTTTTAATTTAATTCTAAAGTTTTTTTTATTATATATATTTATATATTGGTAAAGATAACGAGAATTTTAGTATCTTTCTAAATTTTAATGTAGAAAAAATATAGCTATTACTAATTTTAAATACAGCAATTTCTGAGGTTTTTAAAAGAGATATTCATGATATTTTTTAAAGATAATATATCAGGCATAGCTCAATTAAAATATAATTCATAAACCATAAGGAATAATTAAAAGTTATTTCACCATTAAAGTTGATTTTTACATGATATTCAAACTAATAGTGATGATGTGCAATAAAGATGTTCAAATAGGTTGACCAAAATTTTACCAACTATAATATTTTAGAAAATATATGTACGCAATTAGAATGCGTCAGCTAAAATTTTAGGTGACAGAATATTTATGCTTTCAAATGTATGACAATATTTATGTAGACTACAGTTAGCAATAAAATCAAGGTGAAAATAGCAAAAGAGAGTATCCAATCAGGACTATATAAATAGTTTTTTCATGCACAATTTAAATAGACATCTTCTTTTTTTTTTTTTGGATAGTCAAGTAATTGAGTCAGAAATTACTGCTAGGTATATACAAAGCTAAGTAGACACTGTCTGTAATCAATGTAATCTCAGCTTATATTGTATACTACTAAAAACACCACACAGATACTCAACTACCTCTGATTCTTTAATTTTAATATTTATCATTTATCTGACAAGACTTTGATGTAGCCTGATGTTTTCAAACTGCTTGAACAACAAGCTATTTGTCTGACCAAATTCTCATTTAATTAATTTTTTTGGTCAAAACTTTAATGTTTCCTCTCCATCCACACTATGTGCACAAAATTCAGCGTATAAAGTTTGATCATTTTAGGCTATACCAAGCTTCCTACTTTTCATGGTTTTTGGTATCAAGATCGGATAAACAAAGTTATCACGGATTGAGATATTCGTAGAAATTGATTTCTCTGCGGCGATTATTATTACTTATTTCCATGCAGCGATCTTTAGTCTTCTGTATACTCCAATATAGCATTATTAGACATTTGCATAAAGTAAATTACATTACTTTTACAAAAGTCTTAATTAGTGCTTCCTTTTTTTTTTTTTGGTTCCAAAGAACCATGTTGTTTTTAGTCTGGATGAAATTTGTTTTTATCCGATGGTTTGTGACAGAGGTAGATAGTGATTGAAAAAAAAATAAAAATTAAAATGAGATAGATCGATTAAAAGTGTCTTTGTGTGAATTTTTTTGTATATTCTTTTTTAGTTTTAAAATAAATAAAAAAACCTCAATTATCAATTCAATTTCAATTCAATTCAAATTCAAATTAAAAAAAATAAATTGTTATGATTACGATTAACTTAGAGTTCAGAGGGATGAGGAATGGTAACTAAGAGAAATGATGGCCAAATTTGTTATTATTTAGTAAAGTAAAAGAGGTAAATTAGACTATTTAATAATTCAGAATAAATTAAACTCTTTTCACTTATAAAAAACGCTCTCACATGTTGAAAATCTTATATTGTTAATGAATAAAAGTGCAAATTTAATTCATATATTATTTCGATAAGGGTAGAGCTAATGCAACTATTATCAAAAGAAAATTTTGGATCATTTCACAAAGTAAACACAATTTTGAACCTCTTCTCCAAAATTAATATGCCAACAATTAAAGATTGAACATAAATATGAACCTTCATTTCTATGAGTCCCATCTCTTTAGAACAATGAGTTGCTTTATCTACATAGCGGGCGGATGTAGTTTATTACAAAGTCATATTCGAAAATCTAATGATTTGTTCGAATTGTGTATTTATCTTAGAAAGTTTCAAATAAATATATAATAAAAAATGACTTAGAAGCCTATTTAAAAAGTGTATTGTTGGTTCAATTTATTAATTTTAAAAAAACAAAAAAAACATTTGAGATAGTCAGTTATATGAAATTGGAAATTAAATTATGATTGAAATAAAAAGTGATAGAAAAAATATTTTTAATTTAAATTTCTAATTTTAATAATAACAATAATTTATAAATATAAAAATATTATAATACATTTAAAACCATGAATTTTAAACAATTTTAGTATCCTCCAATTTTATTTATTTTTAATTTGTATTGAATCCATACAAAATAAAATCAAATATTTTTATTTTTTTTAAAATAAATAAAATAAATTAGAAAATAGGACGAAATTGAGAAGCTCAACTTCAAGTCAAGAGAATAAGCCGTTAAGCAAAACCGTTGCGTTCGATCATGAAAAGCATAGCTCTCTTCGTACGTCTCATATATTGGCTTCATTTCTTCCACCGCTCATCTTATGTTCAAATTATAGTGATTTTTCTTTCAGTTTACGGATTCTGTTAATTTTTCTTTCAGATTGACGGATTTTTCATTTCCTTGTTCAATTATGAATCGAATGATCGCGTTCCGTTGTTGAAATTTTCATTTATTTTGAATTTTAGATGTTATATAGCTATGTCCTCTTTTTAATTTTTCAGTATAGATATCTGCAGTTTTTCGTTTTTCTTATTGTTATTGTGCTAATTTTGGTTCATTCGGTAGAATCTGCGCTAGTACTACCACGGATATGTTTAAGCAAAAGAGTGATACTGGAATCATAAATTTAGGATCTTTTCTCATGTTTTGAATTCTCTGTTCCTGTTCCATCTTGTGTTATTCAAGCCTAAAAGTAGTTGAAACCTATATCTTTTCTCCCATATCCACCGGAGGCAGAGATCAAGGTGAGCTTATGTGTTCGGGACTTTTGTACTTTCTAGTTACTGGGTTTAAATTGAAGTTTTGAGACAAAAACTACTTGATTTGCCTGCTTCCACACTCTGTCACTACGTGGATCAAGATTTCAGACGCAGTGGCTTGAGTAAGTGGGTGGTTTTTAAGTATGTCTAACTCTATCCATTACTTGTTCTTCACACACATATGTAGATTGGTTGGATGCTAGGTTCTACTAACCCCTTTGTTGATTCATCACTGCAATCCATGTAATTTCATTTTGGCGGTGTGATTATAACTTGTTTATATGTATCACTATGTTGGCATGATGTACTACATAAGCAGCATATACGAAATTAACTTCTAACCTCAACTTATCTTTTCTAGACTTTGGCACACATCTCCCAATCAATCAATTATGCCAATCAATCCCAAATTAGTTGGTGTCAGCCTGAGTGTATACCTATTCGTTTATGCTTTGACATACATATTTCCTTGACATTTCTTTCCCTACAGGGTGCCGAAGAGCAACAGGCTCAGCCAAGTCCTCAGCCAAGTAATGCTTCATGGTATTCACCTTCTGTAGTCAGCTCACCCAAGCTCTTCCGGCCCTGCAACCCCTTGTTCAAGCTCTTCGAGCCTTAATGGGCAGAGTCCAACAAACAGGCCAAGCTCTATGTCCCACGTTTCCCCTGCAGAGGCGGCTGACATCATTGCTGCTTTAAAAAACAAGAGGTAAATTTTAGTTGATATGTGCCAGCAATTACACCTCTAAAGAAAGGATCGTGGATTACATTGCAGTTATTATAGTCTTGCGTTTTCTAACAGAATTAGATTACGAACTTTCTGGGATTTTAACAGAGATTCCCTCTTCATTTCCTAGCTAGCTATCAAGAGTGGTTCTTCACCACACATCAACATAAGATTTATGATTTTGATACTTCTATGTACATAAACTCCTGAGAAGTCTATAATCTGTGCTGATAGGAATCAATCTTTTTTGAATGTTGATTAATTCTGCTTTCTTATCTTACGGAACATTATGAAACTCTAAATTGTGTAGAACTAAGTGCATACAGTAAAAAATCTGCTGGATAGTACAGCTTTTATCGTTTGAAAGCAGAATCCTTGCAATAAATGCAGAGAGGATGGCTCTTAGGAAACTGCCAATGAATTATAATCAAGATATAAGTTTTATATCTGAAATAGATCCTCGTGGTTCGGTTCATAATCGGAGGTATCTTTCTGGTACATGAAAACATGTATATTTTCTTTTGATCAGTAGTTATCAAGGGAAGCATTTTAACGCACTCTTTAAGGTACCATTCGTGCATGTTTTGAAAAAATAAGTTTTTATCTTAAAATATGATTTCGACTCTATAGAGTATCTTCTGCCAGCAAATGCTTCATGACTTGATCATCTTGTTTTTTGTGCTTGGATTGGAAAAAAGAAATAAAAAGAGGCACTTTTTCTGGTGATCAAACAATCAAATTAGCCTTTTTTGTCATTCTTCTTTTTGCAATTTTATGTTTCTGAATATCAATATGCTTTCTTGTTAATTTGTTCAGTGTTAATGAGCTAAGAAGCTTCATTCTGACAAGGATGCTTATAGAAACTACACATTCACTTGAGGCTGTCAAGACTCAGAATAATGTAAGTAATGAAATTACTTGTTTTGTTCTGCTCGGTCGGTCTTTTTATACCTTGTTTCCTTTTATAGTCAAGCATACACTATGGATCTAATTTATCTCATTTTGTTCAAATATGATATTATGCTCCAGCAAATTGCCATGTCTAAAATTGAATGGACTGCAGTGAGATTTTGTTTCTGGTAGTAAGGAATCAAATTTTACATGGGGGATGACTAGATTTGTGTTCTGTCTGTGTGAGGTTCTGCATTCATGATGGCATAATGTATTGAATCATTCAAGTGGCTTACAATCTCATGAGACATGCATAACAATGCGCGTCATTTGCTTTTGGTGATCTCGCCTCATACAATTCAAGTTAATAATCCTTACTTAAAATAGAACTTGAATAATCTTTGCACCTCCTGTATGCTCTGCTCTTCTTCTTACTCAATGTATGTGACAAATTGTGTATCCTCATGTCTTACACATGTTAGCAAGGTAATTTCAACATGAGAACACAACTTGATCAGTTATAGTCACCTTGATGTAATGTTTTGATGTAACATGGAGTTCACTGTTCTATGTTAATTTCTATGGTAGCATCTTACTCTTGCTGTTTTCCCCATATCTGATCAGGTCAGGGATGAGCTTCTGAATGAAACTCTGCAGCTTGCTAGTAAGTTTTTAGGTTTGCTTATTGCCTTATTATGGGTAATGATACATCCAACGGTATCTGCAGGTAGAGTTTGAACAAAATCCTTATGCAGGGGAGAATTTAGAAAAAGAACCCTGGATAATGGAGCTTAGGAATCAGGTCAGATACTTCACATTACTTCTAGGGTATTTACTGATATTTAAAAGCATTTGTAACATTTTAGCATCAAAGCACTGACTTTGGAAAAAATTTCTGTGCACCCTCCTTTATTGTTGTTCACAGTGCAGAATCATCCGCACAACTGAATTGGCCGCAGCTCTGAAAGATGCATGAGCTGGAAAGGAGAAAGAAGAGCTTCTAAAATTGTACTCTCCTGTATCGGCTTCTCCATCAGCTACAAGGTAAATAGTGGGGAAGCATAGCTTGTATACTTTCCTTTCCTTTTGATTGTTTGTTATTCTTTTTACATGGGTTAAATAATTTTAAGAAATATAATTACAGATCAATATGACAATAAGAGACTTCTAGAGGCGCTTGCATCCTGGCAGCTCTCACTTTATAACAAGTTGAATGAAGGGCCGAGTCAGCATAAATTATCTATGTCCAAGAAACTTTCAGGTCTGAACATAGTAAGAGCCTTATTTCTCCACAGATTTCTTTGTTGTCTTGGTCGTGGTGCATGATGGATCTGATATTTGAGTAGTCCGGTGTCTGTGTCAAGCTCTTACTATGTCACTAATGCATAAATGGTCGTGGTCCAATGAAAAAGTTCATCCATATGAATGTTATCATCAGATTGTGTACAAGTAGTTTTTTAAGCCTGAATCTAATTCTATCCACTCTTAATCAAGGAGTTCAGTGCAGAAATTCTATGTATGAGCCAATCATATGTAACATCGGAAATTTTAACTTAATAGCTTGTGATCAATTTTGTATCACGTTGTTACTCTTTGTGATGGTGTTATGTTGGGAATGGAGGGTGGAAATACGGGGATTGGTTTCAAATCCGAAAGATTTTCAATTTGAAGTGTCTACCATATGCTGCTTTCTACCACTGAAAGTTCCTAAATGATTGTTGATAAATCTGGAGCTCTGGTTGCTTAGTGATCACAATATTTTTCCTTTTTGGTACAAGTTGTAATTAGTACATTTTTATAGATACCAAATTGAAGGTGTTCTTCGAATATTGAACGGATGGTTAAAGCATTGATTTTGTTCTTGCTTATGGGATCAGATAACTGAAATGGTTAAGACTTGCCAGCAAAGAATGACAGTTTACTGAAGCCAATGTTGCTATTGATAGTTGCTATTGATACAGATGCCATGAAGAAAGCGGAGGAGGAATCTGAAGCCCTGCTTGTACAGCTCCTTGATCGAGAAATTGATCTTACAACATTCGTGCAGAAGTACAAAAAACTGGGATGCAGTTACCACAAACGTGCCCTCACACATCTTGCTGCTAAGGCATCTTTAGCAGCTTGAATGATGTATGAGTATTACAGCTTTGGCTGCTCGTTACTGAAACCATTCGTGTAAATATTCTCTGGTTGTGATTTTGTGATCAGTTTCAGGCCGACTGCAACTTTCTGAGGGACTTAATCGAATTAAATGTAGTAGCAGAAATATCAGTCACTTACCATCCTTCCACTATAACTTGGACATGCTTTCATACGCCAATGTTTGCTCATGCCTCATTTGGTTTTACAATTCATGTACTAAAAAAGGGAAGGAGACGTGGTTTAGTGTTTGCTACATATGCCCAATATTTTGATTACATGTTGATTGCATCGTATTGCCTTCTTTGTGCTAACGGTAAACAATTGGTTTCTACGCTTGCTTCTGGTTTGTCCCGAGGATCTGCTCCTCGGTGAAGATTGACTGATTAAGAGATAGCTCATAAGTTGTTACAAGTACACTGAAAATGGCCTAGATCCTTCTGATTTTGAAATTTAGGAAGGTCATGTTGATTGCATCATATGCCTTCTTGACGTTAACAGGAACATTGGCTTCTATACTTGCTTCTGCTTTGTCCCGAAAATATACTCCTGGGTGAAGATTGACTGACCGCATGCATGTACTGGTATAGTGGAAATGGTCTTATTTCTGATGATTTTGATATGTAGAAAGGAAGTTGTAAAGCTTTTGCCTTATTTTTGGTTGATCCAGGGGAATTCAGCAAATAAAAAAGGGGAAGAGGCACTTCGGTTAGGCCTAATTGGATTTGATGTGAGTTATTTACTTTAATGGGTGGGTTAAAAGAGGGGAATGAGTTATTTAGGGAAAGATTGGGTATTTTTGTTGATTTGGGGAATTTTATTCAAAATAGGGGCAGTTTTACATAAGATATGTTTGGCGCTATAATATAATTAGGGACAAACTTAGCTAATTGATGATAGTAAAAAGTGTTGTGTATCAAGTGAGAAACATAATTGATATAAGTCTAAACGAGATATCAAACCAAGTGACTTCATGTTCTTTATAAGAGACATTAACATGTTCTAATCTAGCATGCCATAAAGAAATAATTTGTAATATCGTATGATGACATGCCTTATTGGCATATTGCCAAAATTTCAGAATTTTATTATTACAATTCTGGTTGTTGATGTAATAATAAAATTCTGGAAAAAGTCTTTATGGTCTGAAGCAGTGTTAACCTAGGTTTACCTGATTAATAGGATCTTGATAATACACCAATAAGGTATGTCGTGATACGATATTATAAACTATTTCTTTATGGCATGCTAGATTAGGACATGTTTATGTCTCCTAAAGTCACTTGTTTTGATATTTGGCTTAGACTCAAATAATATTTACAATTATATTTCTCATTTACTACCCAGCAATCTAAAAAACTATATAAATATTAATAATTTTTAAGATTAAATAAACCTTTTCTAATTAATTAAAAAGTACGAGAATCAACAAAATTAATTAAAAAGTACGAGAATCAACAAAATTAATTAATACTAGTAAATTAGATCAGATAAATATGGAAGAACTTAAAAGGAAAGGAGTAATTTATTTGATAAAGGGAAAATATGAAAAGAAAGAAGAGGGGCATAGGTGCTGATGCTCTCTCAAAGCAATAGAGAACATGTATTTATAGGCTTAAATGAGGTTTTCAAGCTCGACAAATGTAGGATAATATTGACAAATATAGGAGTTACTTGGCTAACTTCTGTTTGCTACATTGCTTTTATCAACCACTTATATTGGCTTCTCATGCATAAAGCCCACATGACACTTGGTCTCTTTTGCGAAGTTTTAAAAAAATCTTTAAAATACTCCAATAGAAAGGCATTCTAAACCCTTTTCTCTTTATTATATTTTCAAGTGATTTCTCATTTTATTATACCTTCTGTTTGATGTGATCATTTCCAATCTTCCTATACCTTGCTGTAGCTACAAATCTTACAAATCTATTTTAACATGCGCATTTCTGTGGTAAATCTATAGTCAATATGTTGGGGCCTTTAAAACCCAACTTTGCTTCCATATGTTCTCTTACAAGTTACAACTATTTTATAGTTGTACTCGTGTTTCATAATATTTCCAGATTCTGGCACCCTCACCCACTCCAAGAGGAGTGGGAAAACACTTATTTTAGTAGCTTCAATCACCCATATAACTATTTGGTACTTCCTCCTTCCCAATTTAATTAATATTTTAGTTCTTTTTACGCTCATTGAGGAAAACAATAAATACAGAATATAATTTATTAAGTTATTCTTATTTAATAAAAGATAGATAGATTTTTCCTCCTGCACACTTCTTTAATGTTAGGTTATAATTGAAAACAATTGTCAACTTTAATCTTGAATTTCTAAAGTGACATTTGTTTTGAAACAAATTTTATGAGCTAAAATGACAATTGAAATTGAACGGAGGGAGTATTTCTCAATGCAGTCTTTCTAGTACCCCTCATTTTCCTGTATTTCAGGTTTCAATGCTTAGTCGAGGATCTATCAAAAACAACCTCTCTACTTTTGAGATAAAGGTAAGATCTGCGTACACTCTACCGTCTCGAGACCTCACTTTGTTGGATTATATTGGATATGTTGTTGTTATTGTTATTTGCAGGTTCCAACGCTGGACCTATTCAAATGACTATCCACTAATTATAAGGATTTGGGTCTTCGATACTAATAAATAATAAACCCCGGATCAAACTTATGTTAAGCCAAAGACTCTATACAGTGGCTATACAATAGAGAGCCAACAGACTAGGAAATGTAAATTCCCAAAAAACTGAACTGGGAACGAAGAAAACAAGAAGCAAGAATACAAGAAACCAACCCCCTATATATAAGTTTCCACTTTCACATGATAAACTATACCAGCAACAAGACCTGGAAAATGTTCAATTCCCTGTACTTTCTTCTTTCAGTCTATCCATTTCCTTCTCCCACTTGAGTCCGAACATTTGGCGGCCGAAGGGGACAATAAGATTGTATCGGAAAACCTGAAGCCAAGGCACATATTTAGCTCTTGCAAGTATTACAGCTCTAATTCTCAATACTATGCTAGATGTCAACAATTCTAAAATGTGCCAACCAAACATGTTTCTGGACCAATTTGGAAAACACGTTTTCCAAAACCAACATCAGAAACAAAACCATGGCCAAAGAACAACCAAAGGTCCAGCTTTTGGCTAAAATAAAGGACCACTATCTGTAGTTACCAAACAATTGTTTGCCTTTATACTGTTTCCATTTTTCCTATTCTTATGAAAATGTTTAGTAGCAAGTAAAGTTGTCTAGACAGTTTTGATCTGTTAAGTTTCTCCCATATGAAAGTGACTAAGTTCTAGGATTCAGAGATAGGTTTCAACATTAACTGATTTGCAAGACTAATTCTTCTTAAGCTAAATCCAAATTAGTACATTGTTCTTCAAAAATCAAACCAAAATTTTCTAGAAATCACTAAACCAAAAATCATATTATTTTCCGTACCGAACATTTAGAAAGATATAGCTGCAGAAAGTTCTTTTTTCTAAATGAAGACATGGTTGTTATGAATCTTTCAAGAGCTTAGTCAATCAATGCTCGACTAAGTTTTGACAATAGTCTCCTAGTTCAGCCACATCTCGCTAGCAGATCATAAATACTGATATAGCATCAAATATGGAAAATCCAGATGCATGCATGTGCAAGCAGAAAACAAGGGACATACCTTACACGAAATAGGGAAACAGAAAAACAGAACTGGATAGGTATTTTGAAAAGTAAATCAGTTCCTCACTCTGCTCACCTTGTTATTGATGTCACGCATCTGCAGCTTTAGAGACTCGGATGCCTCGATCCATTGAGAATCATTGGCAGAGCCTCGGTGTGTCCATGCCTTTTTAAGTGTTGATCTCCATTCAATTACTCTATTTCTTATCTCTTTGTTCAATTCAACCCACTCAGGTGCACATTTATTTCGGGAGAGAATCCTATACAAGGTATCTTCAGCTGGATCAGCATGAGGATTAGTATTGAGGTCCAACGGTTTTCCCTTCCCAGGCAAATTCTCAAATTGCCCTTCTACCATGGAATGCCATATTCGTTGTTCAACAACATTGATAATGTCAGTTTCTGACCTGATCAATATTCCATGCAAGATTAAAAAACAGCATTCCATAAAGAAATTGCGGAAAAAAACCCTGTATGATTTCTTCATAACATCCGGAATAAATCAGAATTCTACTATTTGCAATTGGTCCAGCCAAACACAACTTGTAACTAGGTGAAAGCTAGAGAATTATGCAACACATATTCATGGATTCAAAGAACACTCTTCTGATTTTTCACCTTTACAATATTAGTTATGTACTAAGATCATGCTGATTCTAGCTGTTGTTGGTGGGAGGTGATAGGTACCCCATGGAGCTAGTTGAGGTGCGCGAAAATTGGCATTAAGACAACTAAAACAAAGTCCTCCTCCTTTAACAATTAGAGGTGGAAAAGTTTTCTAAGGAGGTACTTATTTGAATGAACTTTTGGGACTACACTAGCTATGTTGTTGTTGTTTGTTGTATACTTATTTGAATGAAAAAATAAAGATGCCAATCACAAATCACCGACTCAAAAGCAACAACATTTTTAACTTTCAGCAATCCTCCAATAATTCATAAGATTACCCTAAATGACTTTTCTCACTAAGAAGATTTCTTGGTAACAAATCAAAGAACTTCAAGTGACTTGGGACTTGAGAGGAAATTACAGTTAGACACCAAAAGTTACACAAATGGTAGCTCTTGTACACCTAATGTAGTAACAGCATAGCAATTGAAAGCCTAAACTACTCTGAAACTACTTCTATATATAACCCCCAAATACAGCGAAAAAACACTTTCAGATTTATGACACTCTGGATATGCGTGGTAAACTAAGTTTTTGTGATACAGAAACACCAAGCTAAGTGCCCAGTAGGAGCAATGTGTATCAGTGCAACAGTTACAATTTAATGCATGCTGTATCTATTCAGACGAAAAACTCCAATAGTTATTCCTTTTGGCTATGGAAGATATGGAATAACTTTTCTCGGACACATTGTGATAATAGCAGATCACACTCAAAGAGTCTTAGCAATCTCACTTTATAGTTTATACATAGATTGCTTCAATGGAACAAGTTCACAATTCATTGTGAACTGAGCATTGATAGGAATATGGTATCAACTGACCCAAGTTACCTAATCATGGAAATAGACATCACTGAAAATTTGTGTACTAATTTGAGCAATTCGTTTGCAAACAATAACACATTATCCCAGCAGCTGAATCAACAGATCATATCATTTTTCTCAAATAATAGGTG
>JACEIK010001436.1:54940-73466 GCA_018107945.1 Datura stramonium | reverse complement strand
ATATTATATAATAAAAATAAGAATAGAATATTCAAATAATAATTTAAAGTTGATGAATAGTATTGCATCAAATTTGGCTTGAAGCTCTTCAAACTCCAAATTTAATGGAAAAAAAAAGAAACTGCAAATTTGAAGTGCCTTGTGCTTCAAATTTAATATTTGAAACAAGACTGGAAATGATCTGACTTGTACAAATTACCGTAGTTCTGGGTTTGTGGGTACTGGGGACCTCTCTTTATGAAGATATAAAAGATTAAAAAAGGAACCAAAAATACACAAAATCAAGAACCAAACTTTAATTAGTGGAATAGCTTTTGAATTTTTAAGTACTCGACTCCCACCACTTCATTTTTTTTTCATTGTATGAATTGGCATTTTCTTGTTGAATCTTGACATGTGTTAATGAGGCTTGATTAGAAAAATAGTAGGCAAGTTTGACACTCAATCAGTAAAGACGCGAGGTTAGTTTAGCTGGGCGAACGCCATGGCAATAGAAAATGACATAATTTTTGGGAGACACTGACACTACTAGCTACTACTAGTGCATCGATCGATGGATCACGCATTGGAAAAACGACATCCATGAAATTGAAATATATATATATAGCTGTAACACTGCCTCTGCAATTGCTATGGGTTGTAAAAGAACACTAGTGCTATTGAGCTTTTTTACTCTTCTGAAATGAAAATGACCCACCGAAAAAGTTTTGGGTTGTGACACAGGCAACTTCACACGTACTCCTACTTGTTTCCTTCAATATAGATTACGGTTGTGGTGTCAATTCGGTCAGTAGGGTCAAACCATTTTTCTGAACTAATTGTATTATCTTCCTGTCCATATTATTAGTCATTCAAAATTAAGAATTACCGACACATGATTTTCAGCAATTAAATATCACAGAATCGCCCCTAATAAAGAATTAGCAATGAAATACGAATTATTTAGTAATAGACTAACAATAAATTGCATAATATTGCTAAATAAAGAGGAAAAAATTGCAGTTTCTCCAATTCCTGTTATTAATTTGTCTTTTCAAATAGAATAATTTGATCCAAAAATAATTATCATTTTAGCAAACCACAAAAACATTTATCGCTCAAGACAAGTTTTAATTGAGTTATCTAATTCAAAGTATACAATTGTATAATCAAATGAATTTGTTAGTGGATGTGACAAACATTACACATATTAAAAAAGAACCAAACGGAGTTAATAAATGCCTTCTTTAAAATTTTAAAATAGTACGTAATGTAATTTGGAATCATCCGAATTGATCAAGAAGTGACACACACACACACACNATTCATGTCTAAATATCTTAAGATTGGACACTTGACCATCTTCTTTCTTTGACACAAATCAAATTCTTGTACTATTGTGCTACTAATTGTTGTGTCGGTGAGGGCTTCAAATAAGCAATTTCTGTACATATGACAAGTAAGAGAGTATATAGAGAAAGCTTTCACGTTTATTTGCTTTATTTTACTCTATTTGTCCTTTCCTTTTCACATTTTAAGTGTTTTTGCTACCGGTGAATCACGACGAGTGACACACACATATATACTCTTTTATAAGTAAAGCTTTCACTCTTGCATGATTTTTACCTATGAAAATATAATTTGATAGTGAGTAAATAATTTAAAATTTTGAAATCTTCCTTTTCCTCACGTGATAAAACTTTTTACAATACTTATTTTTTAGTGCGTTCATATTAAAGCAAACAATTTAAATATACAAGTTACAAATTAAAATTAAAATACATATACCTTGGAGGTGATCATAATTGAGTGATAAATGTTATACCCCCAAACTTATACCTTGTATATTCATTAATGTGTTTTGTGTAAACACAGAATATAAGTGTTAATTATTTTTTTCCCCGGAAAATAGCAAGGAAAAAGGGAGAAAACTTCCTAATTCATTACTAAAGTGGAACCGATACTTTCACGAGACTTCTTCAGAAGTTTAAATTTTAAAATCATTTAATATATTCTCCTTAGGTCATATTAAGAATCAAAGATTTCATATTTAATTAAATGTCAACTAATCACAATTAAATGAGGCCTGAAAATATAATCGTCTGTGTCAGCTCGGTGGATCTAAAATCTATAAATACCAGGTGTATAGTTTGACCATCTGCAGTGCCAGCTAGGAAAACAGGTAAAAATAATAATAATAAGATTGCTTCTTGTGACAAATACGTAAAATACGACTCCTTATCTGCAAAACATTTAAAAAGGATTAACAAAGAGTATGAAAATAAAATCTAGCCACCAGTTTCGGCACTAATTAAATAATGACCCCGCAAAACCTGCACTCATTTCATTAATGCGCCAAAATCACTCTCTCCCTCCATTTCAAACCTTACACTTTATTAAATTTCAATTTTCAACCAATGAAAAATGAAAAAAGAGGGGAAAAAAAAAACAGTGGGAAAGCTTCTTAGATTTACACATGATATTCTTGTTTACTTTTTTCTGTTTGTCAGCTTCTTTTACTAATCTTATTATGTGCTTTTATTTAAGTAACTTATTATTAAATTGTTTTTATTTCTTATTGAGTGTTGAGCTCACAGTCACGCACTGATGACTTTCTCTCTCTCTCCTTTATTTTTTCCCCCTCTCTCGGCAATAGTGAAATTAAAGCTGTACATTACAACTGTCTCTATATATACTACTTGTATTTCCATCACCTCCAAGACTTGCACATTATAGTTTTGAGGTGGAGGAAGAGGCAATTACTTGGACAGAAGCAGTGTGGTGCTCTCCAAAGCAAAAGTGGACTGACTTGCTGTGCACCCACATTGCAACTAGGCCTACCCTCCACAATTTCTTACTTTTTTTCTTTTTAGCTTTTTGTTCCAAGATTCTTGATCTTGTTTCAAATTTCCCTCCACCCAGAAAGAAAAGTTGTGTTCTTGGATGTGTTTGTAAGATAAAGAGCAAAAAGGGGAGGGAGTAAGGAGGTGGAGGAATCATGGAGGCTAACTCAGTTCAGAAGTGGGTTCTGCTATGGTGTATGGTGTTGTTTATCAGCTCTGGCTTGATTCGCTGTGATGTTACCTATGATAGGAAAGCAATTGTGATTAATGGGCAAAGAAGATTACTTTTCTCTGGTTCTATACATTACCCCAGAAGTACCCCTGAGGTACTCCAATTCTTTCCCCTTTTTACTCTATCTTTTCTTGTTCTTTTTACTGTGAAATTGTTTAACAAGTGAGCTTCAAAATGGTTTTGTAGATGTGGGAAGATCTGATAAATAAGGCAAAAGAAGGAGGTTTGGATGTGGTTGAGACCTATGTCTTTTGGAATGTTCATGAGCCTTCTCCTGGCAATGTACTTTATTTCCCATTTATTTCTGTACAATTAGCTTGTTTTCACTCATGTCTTGTGCTAAAAAATTAAATCTTTTTTTTTTCATGTTTTGTATGGGGTTTTCAGTACAATTTTGAAGGAAGATATGACCTGGTGAGGTTTGTAAAGACAATTCAGAAAGCAGGCCTCTATACTCATCTTCGAATTGGCCCTTATGTTTGTGCAGAGTGGAATTTTGGGTACATTTCTCTTTTTTAGCTCTTCACTAGATCTATAAACATGTTCATACCAAAAGGTATTTCATATTTGCACTAATTTTACTGTCAATTCCACAGAGGGTTTCCAGTATGGCTGAAGTATGTACCAGGCATTAGCTTCAGAGCAGATAACGAACCTTTCAAGGTCTCAGTTTCTCAGCCTTCTCTTGAGAAAAATTAAAAGAGAAAATCACCATTTGAAGAAAATTTATCATTTTTTACGGAGGGTAGTTAATGAAACTTTAAATTGTTTTATGGTCATCGCAGAATGCAATGAAAGGGTATGCTGAGAAAATTGTTAACTTGATGAAGAGTCATAATCTTTTCGAGTCTCAGGGTGGTCCAATCATACTCTCCCAGGTATGTCTTTCAGTGTTTCTTACTCCAACTTGTTCATTATGCCATTCTTGTGTTTGCTGAAGCCAAATTCCACTGTAACTAGTTCAACTCCCATGTAACCTCTCTGTCTGATCTGCTATTGCAGATTGAGAATGAGTATGGGCCGCAAGCCAAGGTACTCGGAGCACCGGGCCATCAGTATGCAACATGGGCTGCAAATATGGCAGTTGGATTGGACACAGGCGTCCCATGGGTGATGTGCAAGGAAGAAGATGCCCCAGATCCTGTGGTAAGCAAACTCAGTTGTTAGAGTTTCCAATGCTTCCATTTGGCATAGCATTTTCTAGTTTAGTTTTACTTATATACGCCTATCAGTGTAGATGTTTACCTGCTGTAACATGTCATTTACCATTTGCCAGTTCATGCTTTCTATAAAAGTTACCTATAATTAGCTTTTAAATGACCTGACTTTACGATGTAAGTGTTTATTAGTTGAATTACTCCTAGTATGAACCAAACTGTTTTTTCTCCTCTTGATCCTCCACTATTTCGCTTCTGTTTCTAATAGAACTCCAAAAATTATACAACTGGTTAACTCTTAAGGCTCCTAAAATAGTTCTATAACCTCTTAAATAATTTTTTTCTTGCTGTTGATTACAGATCAACACGTGCAATGGTTTCTACTGTGATAATTTTTTCCCAAACAAACCATACAAACCTGCAATTTGGACTGAAGCTTGGAGTGGCTGGTATGTAATCTTGTCTCTTTCTTTATGTTTTGATTATGCTTGAAGTCACATCTTGTTTGACTTGCTTTTTCAATAAATTTTAAGGTTCTCGGAATTTGGCGGTCCCCTTCATCAGAGGCCGGTTCAGGATTTGGCATTTGCTGTAGCCCAATTTATACAAAGAGGAGGCTCTTTTGTTAACTATTACATGGTTAGTTTCATTTCACTACTTCGGCAAATGCCTGATGTAGAAAACTCATAGTACTACTTTATAAATCAAAAGCACAAATGAAGTCTCACACAGTAACAACATTCCTTCTTTTTGCCCAACAGTACCACGGGGGCACGAACTTTGGACGCTCCGCAGGGGGGCCATTCATCACTACTAGCTATGACTATGATGCTCCAATTGATGAGTATGGTGAGTGTAGAGCTCTCGCTTCCTCTTTACTCATCTCCTCTCTTGTAAATTTATACTCACATCACAGGTCTTGAGTATTATGTAAGGAGTTGTTTTGTTCTTTGAAATTGTGGAATGGTTCAGTGAGACCATGTTGTCTTCACTGATATTTATTCTATAAGGATTTCTCGAAGCTTCCTTCCCTAATTTGTTTGCTCTGAAAAAGCTTTGTGGCATAAAAATTTGCCATGTCATTAGTCCAGTTCCACTTAACTGAAAGAGAAAAGACCTCTAAACGCCCTTCCATTTGACAGGTCTGATCAGACAGCCAAAATATGGTCATCTCAAGGAACTTCATAGAGCCGTCAAGATGTGTGAGAAATCTATAATTTCTGCAGATCCAGCTATCACATCCTTGGGAAACCTTCAACAGGTATATAATTCTGCATTAGTATTAGTAATCTTGTCGCCATGGTTCATTATAATCAGTCCCTCATTGAACATTTTCTGTTACTGTAGGCGTATGTGTTCTCTTCGGAGACAGGGGGTTGTGCAGCTTTCTTGTCAAACAATGACTGGAGTTCTGCTGCTAGAGTAATGTTCAATAACATGCACTATAATTTGCCTCCTTGGTCCATTAGCATCCTTCCTGACTGCAGAAATGTAGTCTTCAACACAGCCAAGGTACGTAATATACTTGCTTGGGATCTTCTGTACATTCAATAGTACTCGTGAGCTGCTTTAGCATCTTCCAAAAGTTTCCATTTATGCTACTCGCTAACAACTCTGATAGCAAGGATTTAACTGCTTTTAAATTCTCTGTGCAGGTTGGAGTTCAAACATCAAAGATGGAAATGCTACCAACTAGTTCAGAGATGCTATCTTGGGAGAGTTACAATGAAGATATATCTGCATTAGATGACAGCTCATCAATTAGATCTTTTGGTCTCTTGGAGCAAATAAATGTAACCAGAGATACAAGTGACTACTTGTGGTACATAACTAGGTGAGTTTGGTTTGGTAGCTGACTATCAAACCTGTTTCCTCGGTTTGATTCTCATGGGGAATTGGACTGTACCAGTAAAAATGTCAAATTTGAATGCTTTATTGCTCATTTCTTTTCCTGCAAGATGTGTCTGAGTAAATGTTCTAGGAAATATAGTAAATGTTCTGCTCCCTTGAGTAGCATTTCTTAGATGGGTTGTCACTTTTCGTGTTCATTTTACTCAACCTTGGGACTTCTCCTACTTCTTTGCATTTAACATTTGTGACCTGAAAGCTGAAATTCTAGCTTTATGTAACATATGTATGATGTTTCCTCTGTGTACAGTGTTGATATTGGTTCAAGTGAGTCCTTCTTGCATGGCGGAGAGCTCCCTACTCTTATAGTTGAGACAACAGGCCACGCTATGCATGTGTTTATTAATGGTCAGCTCTCAGGTAATGCAATCAATATTACTTCATCAGAAGTTATCTACGATGTATGCTTAAACTTTGCTACTTTAGATGACTGATCCTACACATGTTATAGGTTCTGCATTTGGGACGAGGAAGAATAGGAGATTTGTATTTAAAGGAAAAGTAAATCTTCGTGCTGGCACAAACAGAATTGCACTGCTTAGCGTGGCTGTCGGACTGCCGGTTAGTTCAATCCTCACCTTCGGTCTTCCAAATACCGGGCATACTTGAGATCAACTCAAATTCAAATAGTTCATGAAGAAAGTAAAATAAGTTTCTAGGGTTCAATAGCTTTAATTGAAGTTAACAATAAGTGTTAAACATCACCAACATATACCAGAATCATTAACCAGCTATAGGTCACTGATTACTATGCTAACCAAAATGCTGGTACCAGGAAGTGAAGACAGGAATAATTCTGAGGGACTAAAATGATGCATAGTTTAAAACTATTGATCATGGGTTAATGCCTGCTTTCGGTAGAGTTAATGATAATTGATAGACAAGATTTTTCCCTTTTCTCCACTGGGATTGAAAAGGCTTGAAACTTAAGCCCACAAGACAAATATGGCTTCACGCTGCTTTTCTTGCAGTGTAAGAGTCCATTGTGCATTCTTTGATTACTATACCCGTGCTAAAGGAATATAATCTGAATTCATCTTTCTCGGATGCAAGCTAACACCATTCTAGGACTCCGAAATTTCTGATCAATTTATGCGAAATGCTTCTCAATTTCCTTCTGTGACATTCTCTTCTTTTGTATTTTTCTTCAGTTGTTGGGTTTTATTTTGTGAATGAGAATTCGAAGGGCTTTGGGTTGCAAAACAGGGGAGAACTTCTGAATTATAACTCTGAAATACTTACAGGTTTTCTGTTTGGGTGTCCTGCAAATCCAAAGCCTTAAACAGCAAATGAAAGATGGCATCATAGTATGGATTTGTTGTGCAGTTCTAAGTGGGTTTTTTCTTCTGAAAGTGATTTCTGTTCACTCTTTTTGAGTCATCTTTTTCTTTTCAGAAGCTACCCACTTAAGACTCCTTCATTCACAAATTCGCCTCCAAACTCCATTACATTTTGACTTGTTTATGAATTACCACATTTACCAGTTTCAAAAAAAAAAAAATCATCTTTTGGATAGGAAAAAGTTTATCAGAAAAAGAAGGGATAGGAAACCAGCTCATCAGTCGACTCTAGCTATTATCATAACCATCACTGAATGTTGAACAACAATTTGTAGCCTATTTACAGTCCTGAGATCATATATATACATTTTTCAATGTATCCTAAAATTCTTAATATTTCTGTTTGTTTTCTGAAGAACATGGGTGGACATTTTGAAACATGGAGCACTGGAGTACTGGGTCCTGTTGCAATTCATGGGCTAGACCAGGGAAAATGGGACTTGTCCTGGGCAAGGTGGACGTATCAGGTGGTCTAACTTACAGCACTATTATTCAATCAATCGTCAATTATTTCAACTGCAACCTTTTATACTGATTTGGACTTACTAACAGGTTGGGCTCAAAGGGGAAGCCATGAATCTTGTTTCACCAAATGGTATTTCTGCCGTTGACTGGATGCAGGGTTCATTAATTGCACAGAAACAACAACCTTTAACATGGCATAAGGTCTGAAATTAGGAGATAAATTCCAAGATGCAAGTGATGGTAGTCGTATCTTACATCTCATCATATTGCAGGCTTACTTCAATACACCCGAAGGAGATGAGCCATTGGCTTTGGACATGAGCAGTATGGGTAAAGGTCAAGTATGGATTAATGGTCAGAGTATTGGTAGATATTGGACTGCATATGCTACTGGAGATTGCAATGGTTGCCATTATTCTGGAACTTTTCGTCCTCCAAAATGTCAACTAGGATGTGGAGAACCAACTCAAAAATGGTAAACCACTTTGTCCCAGCTAAACACTGCATTGTGATAATTTCGCACAACACCAATAATAACTGGATACTGGAGATCCTCGTACTGGCAACTCAAATATTTTATTTTTCAGGTACCATGTTCCTCGGTCTTGGTTAAAACCCACTCAAAATCTGTTGGTGCTTTTCGAAGAACTTGGCGGAGATCCCACAAGAATATCTCTTGTGAAGAGATCAGTCACTAACGTATGTGCCAATGTTGCTGAATATCATCCAAACATTAAGAACTGGCAAATTGAGAATTATGGCAGAACCCAAGAGTTTCACCTACCTAAAGTCCGCATTCACTGTGCTCCTGGACAATCTATTTCCTCCATTAAATTTGCAAGCTTCGGAACTCCTCTGGGAACCTGTGGGAGCTTCCAGCAAGGACCTTGCCATGCTCCTACCTCATATGCCGTTGTAGAAAAGGTACCCTTTATTTTGCTAACAGTGCTGAAGGTGACAAGAATAAATTGTTTATTTTTTGTTCAACTACTTAATAATGCCGCCTAAATTCTTATGACTCACATTTTGTTCTTGTAACTTTGCCAGAAATGTCTAGGACGCCAAAGTTGTGCTGTGACAATATCAAATAGCAACTTTGGAGAAGATCCCTGCCCCAACGTACTGAAGCATTTGTCTGTAGAAGCACAATGTACACCTATCCAGAATTGACAAGAAAAAGAAAAAAGTTGTTCAAATGTTGTATAACTTAGTGTATACCCATGAGAAAAAGGGTAGTGAGGTAAGAATAAAGAATGAAGCATAGGAAATAGGAGGTAGTAGTTTGGTTGATGAAGGCCATTGTTGTCAAGGAAAACTCCTGATACATGTTCATTAGGTAGTAGTCTTAATTTTAGGGTGCCGAAGGGGACTCTGGTGAAGATAGCATATTTATTGATGAGTTTGTAGATGGCTGGGAGTTCCAAAATGCAACTCCCATCTTAGAGTGAAGTCTGGCCCCTTTCTGCTTTTAAATTGGAAATGCGGACCAGATAAGGGTCCTCTATGTACTGTTTAGTCAGTGTGATAGCTCTGTCTTCCTGGGAAAATCAAACCCCTTGGGTTCATGTTAGGAACGGATCCTAGTATGACCCTTTATAATCAATCCTCTGTATTGTGCAGCTGGTAGAAAGAAGTCAATGGAAAAGTGTATTTGCATCCATATGCTCTTTCCTTTTCATGCAACTAGCGTCATATGAGATGAGCATGTTAATTATGCTGAAAAAGAAGTACAGGACTCACCATAGTTCCTGTTTTGAGTTTGAACCCTGGATTCATTTCTTTACGGTATGAATACTGATGTTATTGAACTCTTCTTGCACCAACAAATTATTCAGTCACCAGTTTGTTTGAGTTAACCATACGGACCATCTATATCTGATTTACTCTATTACTATCAACCTTTTTCCTGGAAAATCATTTTTCTCCAAAAATGATGGGACATGAAAACAACACTGTCCTCTTCTAATCGAGGAACCATCCTATAATACAATATCTCCCTTTTACAAAGTAGTGACAATATTACAACATCGACATACTTGTGGGTTACATGTAGTTGTTGGTTGAAGATCAATTATGGTCTTTGAACGACTCTCAGGTTACACTTCACACTTGCTACTATAACATAGTCATTATACAGAAGGTACATCCCAGTATTTGGCTCGTCCTTTTCCTTATTCCAAAATAAATCTGTTCTTTTCTATTTTCCAGTCGTTTCTCTTCTCTCTCTCACATATCGTGTCTATATTGTGTAATAGTGTGAGTGTATATTTACCTCTTATAATTCTGTATAACGTTATATATTGAGCGTATAATATTATATATCAAGTTTTTAAACATTATTGTAAAAATAAAATTAAAAAAATTGTATAATACTGTATACCAGATGTATAATGTTATATACCGTGTAAGAAAATAATAGGTGGTGCCACTGAACTTAACTACCTAAGTGCAAGTACGTTGTGTACGGTACTTTTTCGCAATTATCCCCAATTCAAATGGCACACAACAATTGAAATAACTAATGAACACGTTTATCATTCGAGGCAAGAAATCACTTTTGATTGAAAACGGTAACAGTTCAAACTACAGATTAATATTGACTTAATGGTAAGAACTTGCAATTTAACAGAATTCAAATTAATTCTTGCTCATATGAAGATCAAATATAATATAGAGTAAAGCATATTAGGCTGATGAGGTACTACTGATGTGCTTGGCAATGGTCTGCTGCAGCTCATCTTTTTTGGCTCCTACCACCTTATCAACGATATTCCCCTCCTTGATGAACATGAAGGTTGGCATTGCCTCCACAGCCCAATCAGTAGCTACGGACTGTAACAAGTAAATAAGACCTTAATACTTATAATGGACCATTCGTACTAAGAAATTTAATTACTGGTATGCTGGATAATGTTGTTAGGTATCATTAATGGAGTCCGGTTATATGCCAGACCAAATGCATTAAATGTTCGGCTCAATTTTTTTACCTTCAATTCATCCACATCCACTTTCAGAAAGGTAACAGTGGGTATCTTCTTAGCCAACTCTGCAAGGAATGGAGCAATGAACTTACAGGGACCACACCAAGAAGCAGTGAAGTCCACAACTATCTGCAACATTAGTAATATGAGCAAATTAAAGTAGTAGAGAGCTATGTGTATAGTAAACTGTGTCACCAACCAACCTTAAACAGTTAAGACCCATACATGATACCACTTGCTTATACGTTTGCATACACACAAAAATGGAAAGATTTAGCAAACTATGATTTACTGAAGCAGATTGGAAAATTGTCATAATTATTAGCAAGATACTATATATACACGGTGCTGCAGATCTCGAGCATTTTAGCTGTAAGAGTTAGACCAATCAATTAAAGACAATGTTGTTTGTTCTTTTGGAGTATCACAGCCCATGAATATGAAGAGGGATATTATGCCTAAATCAATCACGGATAATCATATGAATCAATCAATAAGCCAAGAGCTTCACAATTTTATCTCATACACAAGTATAGAACAAGCGTCAAGAACAGAAATGAATTTTTTTCATTTATCAAACATTGTGCTAAATAAAAACTCAGTCAATCTGTCTATTGTCAAAAGCAAAAGAAATGGAAAATGAAAGGAGCAAGTAATGATCATCCATGCCTAGAACTTACAGTTGATGAAATATAGCATTTCCTCGACTCTCATGCCTTCTACACTGGTGGCTTTTCAAATACTCGAAAGGAATCTCATAGTGGTGTAGTATTTAGTAAGTGAGTTTCGTTTGAAAAAAGGAAGGATCCCAAAGAATCCATCTTTCTTTTCGTTTGAGACCTTTCATCAAGACGGCCATCTGCTGCATATCCTCCATTCTTGCGGTGGACCATCGATTCTAAAGCACGTAGGCTAGTTTTGGTGCCCGAAAAATATATATTATTTCATTTTGGGAAGTCATTTTCAAGGTAATATTATTCAAGTGTTTTGTTGTGTGTATACAAGTAAATTTATATCCAAGCTATATATAGGATAATTACTTTAACATTAAAAGTTAACAATATTTAGCTGAAACATTGTTCAAATAATTGTAAAGAGAAATAAGTTTATTCCTTGTAACTAGAAAGAGGTCATTTTATTCATTTGGTAAAAACTTCAGCATTTTTTGTCATCCTAGAACACCCTCGATATGAAACATGGGTGAGCCTCAACAACACAGGTTGATTCCCTTTACTTTTTATTGTGTCGGCAGAGATAGAATATTGCCTACATTGTCAAAAAAAAAAAAGTTTCAATTTGGAAACGTTATCGAGATTTTAGTCCGCAATTCCTCATAATGGAGAACGTCAAACCGAAAAACAAATTAAAATGTTCTCTAACTTCAAAACATAACTGAAAGCTGTGAAATTGGTTGATATAATCATATAAAGCACAGAACCCAATTTTCTTTTTAACAGTTTTCAATTCCCGATCTCGACAAACCCACGCCTAATCCAGATTTGATCCGTAATAACATAAAGCAAAAAATCCAACGATAAACGAAGAAATTAATCATATAAGGGAAATAAAACCAACTAAATCAGGACAAAAAAATAAATAGAAAAGACAAGTGTTTACCAGTTTTTTGTTATCAATGCCCTTTTGGAGTTGTTCGTTCCATGCATCAATGGTGTGGACGCCAAGGACTTGTCCCTCCTCTGCCATTTCTCTGAATTCTTCTTTTTCCTATGTGGGCTTCCCCCAAAAGAATAGCTTACCGAACAAGAAAGCTCTGCGCAATTGGATCGGCTCTCTCCGTCTTATATGGGGCTTAGCTTAGGGTGGAAGAAAGAAGATTCTGCAGATTTACATATATGTCCCTACTCGGATTTTTTCTTTCCTAGGCCCATGGAAAACGTGGACGGAAACAAAAAAAAATAAAAAAATAAAGAAACTTAAAAATTAAAAAGGTTTGAGGTCTTCTTTGGTTTTACAACATAACTTTCTTAATTTTTGAAAATGAAATATTAATTCTTCTACTGATTATATTATGATTACCTTCTTCATTTTAATTTTATTGTAAAAATAAAATTTTACCCAATTTATTCTTTTCAAATTTCGTTTATGCAATTTAATTAGATTTATTATTGTTAATGGTGTTGTAACAAAAATACGAAATTAATTTAGATGATAATTATTCCAAAATTACCTCTTTGATTTTAATCGTTGATTGTCAATTATGAAACAGAAATCATGGCTCAATTTTGTATGTTATATACTTGGTTTGATTTGTTCCTAACTAATGAGTTTTGGTTATTAAAAATACATTCTACGATTTTACTATCTCAATATTGATTCCCGTGAACATTATATTGCTCAATAAAATGTGGAAACATTTTCACCTTTTTCTCAGAATATATTTTTTTCCTTTTTTTGTAATAAATAATCACTTTTTACGATAATGCAACCAAAATGTTGGTAATCACTTCACGTTCAGTATTCCCAATAATGTAATACTACAAACCGCAAATGTAAGATCTAAAAAATTCTCCTTTTTAAATAGGAGTTCTTTTGCTTTATGGGTTGGAAACAAAAAAATGTTTTTTTTGGTAAGAATATACTACTGCGTTGAGATTAGTTTCGTATGCAATCAAAATACAAAACAAATTGGCCATGGTTTCAACTTTCACCCCAAAATCCCAATTTTTCGTCTAAACACAAACTTCCAAAACCAAGGCAGAATTGTGGCTATGAAGGGAGGAAAGAGAAGTGGAGGAATGGGAGGAGCAGAAGAGGAATTGGCTCGTGCCCCTTTGCAGGCTATTCTTTTGGCTAATAGTTTTGATACCGACTTCCAACCGATTACTCTTCAACGTCCCAAAGTACTGCTACCGTTGGTCAATGCCCATATGATAGATTATACTTTGGCGTGGCTCGAATCTGCTGGCGTTGAACAAGTTTTTGTTTTCTGTTGTGCTCATTCCAAGCAAGTGATTGATTATTTGCATAACTTCAATTGGTCTGGCCAACCAAACATTACAAGTGATTGATTATTCGGATAACTCCAATTGGTCTGGCCAACCAAACTTTTCCGTCAAAAAGATAGTGCGCATTGCGTTTGATGTACGAGCGACATGTGATACGTGGTGATTTTTTTTATTGTCACTGGAGATACTGTGAGCAACATGTCACTAGTACAGGCACTTAAGGAACATAGGGAGAGACGGAGAAAGAATAACAATGCTGTAATGACCATGGTCATTAAACAATCTGAGCCTTCATCTATAACTCTGCCAATCTCGTTTTGGAACCGAAGAACTGATTATAGCAATTGATTCAGAGAATAAGCAGCTGTTGTATTATGAAGACGGGGGAGATAATTTAAGAGGATATTTGTCTCTTGATAAGGCAATGCTTACTGATAATAATTCGTCCATGTCCCTTCACAGTGATAAGCAGGATTGCTACACTGACATTTGCTCCCCTGAAGTTTTGAGTCTTTTCACTGATAATTTTGACTATCAACACCTGCGGCATGATTTTGTCAAGGGGTTGTTCAATGATGATATTATGGGTTATAAAATCTTCACTCAAGAAATTCATTCAAGTTATGCGGCTAGAATTGACAACTATAGAAGTTATTCCACCGTTAGCAAGTACGTAATTCAGCGTTGGATGTATCCCCTAGTGCCTGATATCCAGTTTTTTGGAAATTCTTCTAATACTAAATTGGAAAGGCAGGGCACATATCGAGCACCTGAAGTTCAGCAATCCCGTTCAGCTAAAATTGGTCCCTTTACTGTAATTGGGACTGGAACCAGTATTAGGGACAACACAAATATTCCAAATTCAGCTGTTGGGGAAGGCTGTACAATCGGATCAAATATTACTATAGAAGGTTTATATATATGGCATAACGTCATGACTGCAAACAGAAGCACTCAATAGTGTGTGATGGTGTGACAATGAAGTCTGGGGCAGCTTTAGAGCCTGGTGTAGTCGTCTTATCTTTTAATGTGATGGTCGGCAGGAAGTTCCTTGCTCCTTCTTACTCAAAAGTATCTTTGCTTCAGCAACATATAAGCATGATAGCAACGATAAGGAGCTGGAACGTTATGCTGACTATAGTAGCGGGGTCACGGAAATGCCATCCATGTCTGGTACTTTGGACAAGCTGAATGAGGAACAGAGGACCCAGTTACCCGACTCACGTTGGTGATGATGGGGTTGGTTTCATATGGTCAGTCAGTGAAGACGAATGGAGACATTCTGTTGCACCAATTCCCCTTGATAAACTTATGCAGATGGTGGTGCTCTGGAACCTGACCCTACCACTAATGATTCTTATGAAGATGCTGAAGATATTAGAGATGCTGCCGCTAGACGAAGAAGTTGAAGCAACCTTTAGATCGAAGGGCTGTAGAGGAAAACGTAAAAGAAGACTATATAATCTTAGAAGTTAATGCACTGCGGTTGTCCTACAATATGACATCTGCAGTCTGTGCTGATGCTTTATCTTATTCAGTGATGAAATTGGTATTGGATACTCCACATATTAAACTGGTCGATGTTGTAGGTACCGCAATTAGGACATTGGAAAAACCTTGTGAAATATTACCTGCCAAGCATTGATGAAGAGATTGAAGTAATACTGAAGTTTGAAGAAATGTGCTTGGAATCTGCCAGGAGTATTCTCCATTATTTTCACGGATTTTGAAGCTTCTGGGTGATAATGGCATTATACAAGAAGACGCAATACTTGACTGGGTTTCTGGAAAGGAAGGAGCAGAGGAGTCGGATAAGATTTTTGTCAGGCAATCGGAAGAATTAATCCAGCTTCTTAGAGAAGCACCTGAAGAAGAGGACTGAGGCAGTAGAGACCCTGTAGTTTATTTTATGATTTAATCATACGACACGTTTAGAAATAGTAATAAAAAATGAATCCAAAAGACTCGTCATCTTCTTCTCCCCTTTTTTTTTCCGTGAAATATGATTGTCTTAATAGGTTATCATCTGTCTGGATGAAATATGAGTTTTTATCTGCATTGAGCCCCTACTCCTCACACTATAATGTGTCATGCCTGCCAAATTGACGAGTGCTTTATTTGAGTTCAACTCATGTCATCTTTATATATATCATAAATTGATAAGTTTTATGTTGGCTGTCAGCCTACCGCAATCCTCCTCCTTTATTCGGGCTCGAGACCTACAATATGAGCAAGCTCATGCGGTCATACATGTGAGCAAGTTCACAGCTGTCACACATGTGGAATTTGTTAAGTGTTGTTTTGATAAAAGAGTGAAGGCCATTAAAGATACTTAACAATTTTTGTTCAAAGAGTACTTGATACCTTCTGCTACAATGCATTTGATGAGTTCAAAGAGTGCTTGATACTTATAAGAGTTAGTTGGAGTCAAATACAAGTAAAACACCGCTGGACTTTCGTTTTTGGTAGGAAGCTAATCTTGACCGTAAAACAAATTCAAATCTAAATGTTCTTGACTTTTGAAAGGATAACAGGATAAGGTATCCAAAACTCTCATTAATGGAATGGAATGTCTTGAGTGCGGGTATCACCACAATAGCCTCTGCATTTTTATTTAGTGCTGGAGGTCGTATTATTGAAAAGTTTGAAAGTTTTACTGTTCCAATCCGAAACTGTGTTGTAGGAATTGAGTTTGTGGACAAAAAGATAAATTTAGTCTTTTTTTAGATTGATTTGTTTACTTTTCTTAATAACTAATTAACTGTAATAGATAATTTTTCATTTAAAAATTTTAAGATTTTGATGGATCCTGTTATGATGAAAGATGAGATTGATCTTCAACCTAACCTTGAGAAATTTGGAGGAAGACTACCCTCATCTTTGTTTCTCTTTCTTTTGTTTTCAATTTACTCTGTTTTTTTGTTTTTTTTTTTGATGCTCAAACTCGATGTCATAGGCAATTGATTTGATTTCAAGATAGTGATCATTTCTTTCTGTTGGGGATGTTCATACTTGGTGGTGGTGATAATCTTTTCTGGTTAATGGTATTTCTAATCTTGTTAAGTTCACGATTAGTGTTGTAGTCATCCTAAAGGTGTGCAATTTTTGCATTAGTTGGAGCGAAGCTTCGCAAAAGTGTCTAGTTTCAACTATCACTATGGATCACATGGATACTCATATTATCCGTCATCACCTCATCTTTTATCAATATCAAATATAGGGGTGTTTGAATATTTTATTCGTTTTTATCTAATTTGATCAATTCATATACAAATCGATGTTGCACGTTTGGCAGTCCTAACTATAAATATTAACACTTTAGTTAGTATAAGAAAAGTGAATTTGAAGTTAATCTAGACGGGATTTGCAATGTCTAATGCAGACATTTCAGATTTTTAGGCTCAATATTTCAAAGTGAATATCACGAAAAATAAAAATATCACGTGTAAAATTAAAATAAAATTATATGATAAAATGATTCATGTCAAAGTGAAGTATTGCACCTCTAAAATTCAATATATCTACCGGATGAGTGTTGCAGAAACGTAGAAACTAAGAATGAAATTGCGGCGTTACAAGATTAATAAGATTATAGATAATCATATTCCACAAAATGCCCAAATATGACACATTATTATAGATCCAATGTGAGAAGGCTACTTAAAATGATTTCATGCTTATCATATTAATAAGAATATAGATGATCACATTCCACAAGATGCTCAAATATGACACATTTTTATAGATCAAAATGGTTTCATGTATGTTATTGACCTCCAAATGTATGATATATTAGTATGAAATCATGATAAATAAATGCGTTAAAATGAAAAAAGTTAGATGTAAAATAACATTAATGGAATTATCTCAAAATATCTATATATCTTAGTATCGATGCAAACCTAAAGTAAAGAGACACTATAGTTTAAAAAGATATATTAGACGATGATTAGTTGAGTATATTTGTTAATAATATTGTATGTCTACTATATTTTTTATATTTTTTAAGAGTCTTTTATTCACGCTTGTAATTTATAACATATAATTTTTTTAAATTTTTATTATAATACATTAATTTAAATAGAGTAACATGATGAGCGAGAGTACGTATAAAAAGCTAAACCCTATTTGCTTGGATTGAGATGTAGTAATAGTAATTGTTGCCATTGCAAGTTTTTTTGTTGTTGCACATATTAATTTCAACTTTCACTCAAGAGAAAAGAAAAAGCACTTTAAATAAGGAAAAAGAAATGTTCATGGCTAAATTAACAATCCTTTAGAATTTTGCTTTTTTTTTTTTTTGTCAAAATTTCTTTTTAGTTAAGTAATTTTTAGAGAAATATTTTGTGTTGGATCAATAAATATTTTTAAAAAATATCTGACAAGTAAATTGTGTTTGATCTATCTTTGGGAAAAAGTTTTTGGGTGTCAAATTAGGATAGAAAAGACACTATTAAGGTTCATTTTACAATTAGTATCATTTGGAAAAACATATTTTGATTTCCTATGAAAAATTCTAATTTTAGAAATTAAGACAGAATAAAATTATATATTAAGAGTTTTAACCACTATAAATATAGTTAAATTAAAAAAAAAAGAGAGAGAAGGCTTGTATCTAAATTTGAAACATATATAAGTTATTATATTTAATAAGA
>JACEIK010001436.1:30051-46785 GCA_018107945.1 Datura stramonium | reverse complement strand
ATTGGTTATGTGCAGCTAAGTATATATGGGTTTAAACTCTGAAAATGACATTTGTCATAGCACTATTCAGGCTATCGAGTGCTTCAAATTTGGGAAAAAGGGAAGCCCTCTTTTTACTACTTTCTCATGACTGCCAAGTTTGTTAATAGTTCATTTCTTTCTTTCATTTTATTGTAGTGTACTTTTTTGAGACAAAAATCTGTGTGACTATTTTAATCGTTAGAAGTTCTTGAACAAGCTTATCATTGTCATTGTTCTTTTGGATAATAGTGGTGTTCGGGCAAATTTGCGCACACCTCGACTATTCCACCGGGTATTTGCTACTTTTAACCAGTACAACTATTGAGTAACTCTGTTTACTGGGATTTAGGCAAACAAGAATTCACCTAGTGTTGCTTCTGTTGGGATTCGAACCTAGGTTTCCAAGAGCTCCAATTTTTTTGAGCGCTAGGCTGCCCCTGGAGTGGAATAGATATTTGATCAGATATTAATTCTTGTAGAGAATGAATCCGAATGAGTTGGAGAAAAATAAAAGAGGAAGAGGGACTCAGAAGTTGATTGATGGGGGTTTGGCTGCATTATGCTGCTTGATATGTATCAACATACTATTTCTGAAATTTACTGCTCACTGGTGTTACCAAACAATTAGTTATGTTTGCTAGAATTGATGTTCTGCTTGAGAATCTTGATGAAATTTGATTTTTTCTGCACTTATATGGTCTAGCCGAGCAACTCAAAGTGTTGGCCTTCTGTCCTATACATTTCTTCGGAGAACAGGGCAAGATGATGTGATTGTTCCGATGGTAAAAAGTCTTACATTCTGTTGAAATTTGTAATATTTGGCACTTGAAGCTTGTATTTATTTCTGAACATGAACATCTATTCTTAGTTTTTCTCAATTTAATTGAAATGAATGCAGATCGATTTTGATATCTCCGACCATTGGGCTGAACCAATAGTATATGGCTCTCAAGATGATTGGTCAACTAACCTGAAAACAATCCTTGAGTGGTCCCCTTTTGCAACAAAGATGGATCTTCTGCGACAGGTTGGTTGGATAATTGGTACATATACTTTTTAGCTACATTTTTATTTTATGAATCTATTTTGTTGTTAACTGCTGTTTCTAGGAAGTTATTTTTATATGTTCAATTCTTTGTTGCAGACTCTGAGCTTCGATGTGTTATCTGAATTTCTTTTTATTTTTTGTTTTTTTATGCGAACAAGCCATGGTCAGAATATAACAGTCAAATATTAAATATCCATGTATATTATCTCATTAAGCATGCCAAGCACAAGCTCGCTAAACTTTGAGCGAACATATACTTCCTCTATCTCAAATTTAGAGTAGACATTTTTGAGATGACATGGTTTTAAGGTTGGAGTTGAAAAATGTATGTTGCTTCCTGTTAAATGGGGGTACATGTGAAGCCTATTATAGTTGCTTCAGGATTTTTTTAGGATGGAGGAGAAAAGAATTGAACGGAGAACTGTAAAAATGGTGCACATATAACTTTCATCATTATGTAAAGCGAATTAAAATATCAGTTTCTATTGGAGCTCAGATAACTTTCTAGATTATGCAATAGGTATTCAACTTTCAGTTCTAGGACACTCGCTTTATTTAGGAAAGGCTATATTGTGGATATTTGGTGAGTGTGGTACTATCTATATATTTATTGTGTTAGGCATATAAACTATCTGATAAGTGATCTTGCAAAGTAGGAAAGGATAACAAGTATCATCAGGAGAAGCTAAGAGACACCTGCTACATAATTGCATTCCTCTTCTCTGAAGATTTGATTGAGTGAGGCATGCTTCCTTAGCCACAAGAAACCTTCAAAGGTGCTTTGTTCCAAGGCCAACGATCTATGTTGGAAGAAGTCAATGACATTTAGCAAGATTGACAGGGAAGATTTCACGTGAATGATACCTTCATATAATAGAATCATCCTTGTGTTGATCCAGGATGATGGTGCTAAGGGACTGTAATGGAGAGCAAGATCTTGCAATTTCTCAATCATTTAAATGCTTTCTTAGAAATAGATTCCATCCTTGAGCATCAGAAAAATCACCTATAGAATAGATTCCACTTGCAATGATTGTTACCAGAATTACTTTTATTTGTTGTTACTGAATGCTGTCTTTTCTCTTATATCTTCTCCAGTTTGATGATATAAAATCACATGGAACTAGGATTATTGTCTACAACCTATGGCTGAACGATGAAGGCATTTATGAACTGAACTTTGATGACGATGATGAGGTATGCATATTTCCTGAAAACATTTTGCTCAGCTTTCTTCCAGTCTTAGCTTGGATATCTTGGACATACTAACTAATAAAGGTAAAGGATTTGATTGCGGCTTTAACCTGAGACTGAAAGCTTATGTTCCTTCTTTCGCCATTTGCTAGTCATTGATGGCTCTGGTTACGTCTCTAATGCTTTGTTTATTATTCTCTTTGGGTTTGTGGGTTTTTTCTGTTTAAATTGTATCTTAAGGAATTAATGGAGAAATGTTTTTCATTGGAAAGTGAGCAAGATTCCATACCTGCTATAGAAGTAGAAAGGTTTTCTCTCTTTTTTTTTTGATCTTTTAATAAGTAGAAGTAGGAGCAGCACCTCGTCTTTACTGCAGTACATTGCAAGAGAAATTTCTGAAGCTAAGCTCCGAAATGAATATTGTTATCTTCAAACGGCTGAACTCCCATGAACCTTTTGAGGCTGGTCGTATAAGAGTAGTCATTGATGGCTCTGGTTTCATCTCTAATGCTTTGTTTATTCTCTTTTGGGTTTGTGGGTATTTTCTGTTTAAATTGTATCTTAAGGAATTAATGGGGAAATGTTTTTCATTGGAAAGTGAGCAAGATACTATACCTGCTATAGAAGTAGAAAGGTTTTCTCTCTCTCTTTTTGATCTTTTAATAAGTAGAAGTAGGAGCAGCACCTCGTCTTTACTGCAGTACATAGCAAAAGAAATTTCTGAAGCTAAGCTCCGAAATGAATATTGTCAACTCGCACGAACCTTTTGAGGCTGGTCGTATAAGAAGAAGAAAGAGTTTGATTTATCTGGAGATATTAAGGAACTAAATTATTAAGGAACTTGGATAATCTATTGAATGTAAAGGTCTGTTATGATTTTGGGCTTTAAGTTGAGGCAATGGTGCTAAGAAGTAGGGAAGATATAATTATTTTGATGGATTCGCCAATTTGGATATTATCTGGAAAAGGCTTTAGAAGTGACATTCGAACAGGATAAGGTTTAGATTGTCCTGCCAGTGGATAAGCAATTAAAGGTAATTTGCTACTCAAGTTTGCTAGATAACAGACTTCTTGTAGATCATAACATTGACATACTAGGTATCTTAATTGAAATATTAGCTTTTACTTAAACTATAGAAATTTTCATATAACAGTAAGTGAGGTCATAGCCTCTCTACCCCACAAAGGTAGGGGTAAGGTCACACGGTGTATGTTGTTGTAGTAAGTGAGGTCATAATGTTCGATGTTTAACACAATCATTACATTGGAGTCATAGCAGTTGTAGATTCTCAATGAAGTCATTCTACAGGAGCCTAGCTTTTAAAACCTCGAATATCTCACAATGGCTTTGGAAAATGATATAAGACAGCTAAAGCTCCTTACAAGGTAGCATGTTTCTTATAAGAATTTTCTTATGCAATCTTTAGGTATGGCAATGGATTACGCATTTGTGACTTCGTGTGCATGACTAGTAAGTTTTGAGCACATTGTAATGTTGGATGCACTAATAGTTGGTTTAGTTTAGAATAAGCCTCAACGACAGGCCAGTTTCATGGAGTGGCTCTTGGTAACACTACTACGTCTCTGCCTGAAACTGAACTAGTTGGGGGCAGTTAGAATGAATCTTCTAAAACATTATGCTCCAGTTGAGCCTGTTTCATTTCAGTACTTAGTAATTTGCCTTTAAGGACAAATCAAGGCTTCTCTAAAACTAGGAAGTCTCCAAATCTCTCACCTTTCCTTACATTATTGTTGAAATTGTTAAGCAGACTCTAGAGACTCCCGTGAAGCACGTACCTTAGGTTAGTGTGTCTGTGGCTAGCCTTAATCCAACGTAGGAAAAAAAAAAGTGAAAAGAAGGTTTCGATAAACAAATGGTCTATGTCTAATGCTCTTGTAATGGAGGAAACTCATAATTCTTTCTTCTTCTTCCTTTTTTTTTTGGACCAAGCTAACAGTTTCATATATAAAATGGTAACAGTAAGCTGCACAAATTGTGAAGTTACCCCATAAATTTACAAGACAGATTAAAAAAAAAAAAGGAAAAGGATGCAGTATACTCATAATCTAAATGTAATCTAAGACATTAAAATAGATTCTGCAACTTCTATAATTTCATGTTTACACCAAAAGTAGTACAAAACTCATACTTTTCTTCATATAATAAACAGCTAAATGTCATCATCTCCATTGGGCTAGAATATTACTTTATTCCTCTTAACCTTAATGATAATAACTCCTCATATAATACTGATTGGCGTTGTTTTATATATTTGGAATCATGGGTTATGCTCCCAATGTTCTTTGATGATTTCCTCCTTTTCCTGCCTCATCCTTGTCTTGCTATTTAAAGGATGTCCTATTCTTTCTTTTGTTGGTCATGCAGGATATAATGTTGAGAGATGAAGCTAATCATGGAAATACATCAAAAACAAACAAGAGAGGGCTTGAACTGCAATCCCATATTTCCTATCGCTTACGATACTCTCTAAGAGTAACCACTTAATTTTACTTAATTCCTGTAAACATCCCTGCTGATTGTTTTGCTAATGTATCTTAATGCTTCTTTATATCTCTTCTCAGGCATACGCATCCATATTATACCTCAAAAAATTTACAAATTTCAGTATCATTCTAAGAGGGAAGCCCATTGAGCAGTTTAATATTCTTGATGAGTTGAAGCACGTAAAAGTAATCACATACAGGCCACAGCTTGCTGGGACATCAAAGGAGGTACGGAATGATATGGGTTCTTGATTTTCCTGTTTAGGGGGCTGTATGTTCAAATAAGACTAGAAGTCCAACTTTAGATTGTAAACTGTTTATTGTGTTATGTTCACAATGAGAAAAAAACTGTGGTTTTACCATCATAGTATTATGAATTGTTCTCATATATGATTTTCTGAGTGTGGGGGTGCTAATTGCAAATCAGTTGTGGTACTTGTTGCTATATTTGGCCATCATCTAAATTTGTGATTCAAACAGCTTTTTTCCTGCAGATCTTGGTTGAAACAAGTCTTGGCTTCGTCAAGGTTACTCCATCATCAGTTTGTGGATTCAATATTTACCACAAAAATCGCCTCATCAGGGTATGCGATGTTGTGACCAGAGAAATATGTAACTTCACAGAGCATTTTATTACCATTATATGCAATATCTTCTTTTTCAGAAGATTTTAACATAGCAATATCTTCTTTTTCAGAAGATTTTAACATAGCAATATCTTCTTTCTCTTAGATGAAGATGTTAACAAAAAGTTTATCTGATTAGGCTTGGTTTAACCTCACTCCCCTCCCAACAGAAAAAGAGAGAAAAAGAAAGAAAAAGAAAGAGGACAAACATATGAGTAGGGTAGACCTTGAAGCTCTAAATAAATTTTGGGATGTAAGCAGGCATGTAGAGGCATCCAAATCACGCAGTTCGCATGAACTGGATTTTTCTGGACTTCAGATTACTTAATAGATTCTTTTTTTTCTAAGTAACTTGAAATTGCCTATTGCTGATTATGTTCTACTGGATTTTCTTAGCCATTCTGGAAAGTTACTGCAGATGGTTCTTCCAAAGGAAATGGTGTTGTTGGTACGTATTCTAAGTATTCAGACTCACTTTACCCATGATGGCAATGATGTACTCAATTGCTCTTGACACAGGTGTTCTAGAAGCAAATTTCATAGAACCTGCACATGACAAGCAAGATTTTGAACGATCTTCTCTGTTTTTCAAGCTGGAGACTAGGCTAAAGCAAATGGTGATGGATTATTGGTATGTTCTGTACTGTGATTTCAGATAGTTAACGGGAGTTCATTATCTTTTTGTATGTTCAATTATGTAAATTTGTAGGTCATATATTCATTCCTTGTTGATTTAACAGAACCGACACCACTGCTAAATCTTCCTTCAAAACATTTAAGATAATTTCCCCCGCAACCCTCGCTTTCTTTTTTCCTGGATGAAACAGGGGTTGTGGAAGAGTTGTGCTTGTGCTTTGTTGTTTGCATTTGTAAGTCTGAGTACAACATAAATAAACTAAGCTTTAATAGGTCAATATAATTTCTAATGTGGTAATTATGCCTTGAATTCACACCTGTTTCTCAAAGGATGGATTGTTCTGAAGAACATGTACTGCAAAATGTAAAATAACGAATACTGAAACATGTAATTTTGACCTCGCTTCTGACTTCAGATGGTTCTGATTCGTTTTGTTGGCTAATGTCCAAATGGGCTCATGCTGAGAATTTTAAAATGTTAAACTAATGAGATCTAGTAGTTTTTCACTTTTTCTTTAGAACACTCTCATAGTAAAACCCTGTTTGAAGTCATGAGGTAACTAAAGCGCATGTGGCCAGTCATGATTGTCAGTGCTCTGCCCAAGATTAAACCCTCTTGCACTCTTGTTTACTGAGAACAAAATTTAAATTTCCATCAAATGGACCAAGGTGGGGTTTTTTTTTTTTTGGGGTGTGTGTGTGTGTGTGGAGTGGGGAGGGGAATATGGAGGTTATACTTTATTTTTCCAGCTTATGGTAGCCTTGGCTGTACTTTTCTCCTTCTCTCTGTCTCCACCTACCTAGCAGTACTAGGCTACTACTACACCTGAAATTTACTTCCCAAATTGTAATGTTTCATCACTGTATTCTGTCACTGTTAGCCGTTAAACTAGTTGTACTTCACAACTTGTGATATAGGCATGTTTGTTGTGATCATAATACAGGAAAGGTCATTGTCACCTGATAGGATTGAAGCCTCTTGAACCGCATTTGCAAAACCTTCAGAGAGAATCTTTTGTTCGACCCCAAGTTCAAGTGGCTAATGCTCAAACACAGTCACCAACTGACTTTCAAACAGTTAAAGGTATTGCAGCTCATCCCAGGCCACATTTCCGTCCTGCACAGAGTGGCAACAGTGGAAGAACCAACTGCAACAGGGAATTGCCAGATGTACAGCGTATGACAGGGAATGCAACTGTAGGACTTCGTTCTTTCTTTTCTCGGCATTTGTTTGAGTCACTTTTTTGTTTATGGTGCTTCTACATTGTTGAGATGTTAATGTTACTACATTCATGTTCCTAAAGCTATCAAATGTCTAGTTGGTTAGTGTCAATTTATTATATATAAAAATGGCATTGACTGTCTCATCCTTTTTAATGGTGTAATTGCAGGGGTCTGTTCAACAAGATACACAAATAGCCAGTTCAAGTTGCATGTCAATTGATCAGATTTGTGAAGAGAATATCCAACTCTTTAGGAGGTACATGCTTCTTTTTAGAAAGTAGGTTTTTTTGAGATACAGCCGCACGGCATACAGTTAGCCTTGCATGCATAGATCATGATGGATTTATACACTTAAAGTCATTTAGTACCTCATATGGGATAAGGTGGGACTGTATCCCCTCAGATTGGATTGTTAATAACGGGTTCTTTGTCATATTGGATAAGGTGGGATCATATCCATCCAGACTGTATTTCAGTTAGGGAATTTGTAGGCCAAATTGGAATCTCTGTCTAGCTCTATTTCATTATATTCCATCCATATCCCAATTCCATTCATTTAATATCCCTTTGGTGGAGCTCTCAGATAAAATCTTAATACAAAAATGACCTTTCGACAATGTTTAGCAATTTCATAGATTTGTTACCCGAAGGTTACTGGAAGAAAAACATTAAAGCCTTTTGCTACTGTAGGACTTTTCTAGGTCTGCATTATTGTAATCTTCATTGTGTTCTTCTTTAGCTTGTATGCTCTTATTCTGTTACTAATCTTCCTTTTTCTTTTTAATAATTACTTTCTTCTTCTGGCGTGTCTTTTGTTGATCATTCTTTCGGGCTTAACTTCTGGTTCTCTTGTCTACTCATTCTTGCTGTCAACGCATCGCGACCCAAAAACTGTCAGGTCGTGACCTGGGTTGACTTACCAGGCGAACCCTGTATCTGATGCTAAGACAACGTAAACAGTCATAACTAACAAAACAGTATACAAACTATCTATCCCACTCTGCCAGTATTGTCAAACCTGGTCAGAGAACACACCGCAGGAGCTGCACATGGTTAATAGGTAACGACTTAAGATGGAAATTAAGGGATTACAATGTAATGCAAAAAGTCATCTCTTTTTCCTTATTAAAACAGAAGAAAAGCCTTCATCGTGGTGAGTTGCAGGAAGATTAATGGTTATAGTACATAAGTGTCTTTTCTAGCAATCAATGAAGCTGGTATGGACCGTGGAAGACTGAGTTGAAATCCCAATAGAGGCAGAAGATGCTAGGTGATTCTTCTCGTATGTATAAAGCCTTGGTGGACAGAGTTACCGGACATTTGTGCTGGTGTAAGACAGCAGGCACTAGGTGGATTCTTAAAAAAAGTTACGGGTTGCAGTGTTCAACTGAATTTCAGAGGAACAGATCCTGCAGAATACATGCTACTGTTTCCCCTCAAGTTTGTTGATCAATGGATGAGTGGCAACCACATGCTGCTTCTTGTGGGATGGGCCTTCCGATATGAGTGCAGATTTAATCGATATAAGCTTCTCAGCCTTTATCTCTCTTACATCTCTGATTTTAGGCAGCCTCAGTCAATGCAATGTCTGGACTAGTCCTTGTTTCGTGTTCCCTTCTCTATTTTATATTTTTCAGCTTTTGGCCTCCTTTTAGTAACTAAAACTGATTGGCTCTGTCAATTAGTAACATTTTGAATCTTTGTTCCACAGGTGTGAGTCATTCATCCAGAGAGAAACTGAGTTGAAACGTACAGTATGTAGCACTTCCATGCGGAGCATGTGTTTGATACATTAACTTTTCTTTCCTAGTTATGCTGTTGAAATTAATCTAGTGATGTGACCTTATATCTGACATACTTGACACAGATAGAGGAGCTGGAGAAAGAGTTAGAGGACACTAAAAAGAAATCTTCCGAGCTTTCTTTGCGCCTGGAAAGTCAGAAAAAGCTTAAACTTTTGAAACAACTTGGGCAGAAGGCATAGCAAAGGGTCTATCCTCTCGGGAATTGTACATTTGTACTGGACCGTGACGAATTTTGATAATCGGAGGCCTCTTCCAGGAAATCCTCAACCCTCCATCTCTTCGTTTTTCTTGTTTCCCCTCCGTTTTGTAAATTATATATATGAGGTTTTCCTTATCCCTCATTCCCTTTTGGATTTTATACAGCAAATTATATGCGCTCGTGAGTCCCCTGAATTATTGTACTATAATTAGTTGCATTTGTATGATGCTTTCCGTTCATGCTGCCCCACCACCCCCACCCCCTGAAAAAGGATAAAGTAATTATCATTAACACTCAAACGCATTAGATGAGTGAATCACTAAATTGGTTTGCGTTTGTCTTCAATTATGCAAATATTTTTCTATGTAAAGGAAAATAGAAAAAAAAAAGGAAAAAAGGCCTTTGTTCAACAAGTGGTGCATATAAACTCATCATCTAACAGCTTATCTTTTTGTTATTCATATTTACTGAATTAAAAAAATATTCTTAAAACTAGTTTTTTTAATTTCATCATGTGATTTAAAGAATTACCTCATATTTTTCACCCCTCCGGATCCAGGACAGGAACAAATATTAGGACCTACTATGATATGTAGATGCTGCATATGAAAGTGTGCTCTCATGCTCTGGGGTGTTGGCTGCATTTAACAGGAGATATTTAACAATCCAGGCAAGGATTTCGAAATTGCCCAGTAATATAATTGAAATTAAAAGGGTTTCTAGATTTGGAATGTTCAAGTTTGAGAAGTTGCTGGTAATCCTTTAATGATATTTGTCTACATTGTAGTGGCTTCACCTTCATTTATAACCGAAATCGTGACTTCGGCACCCTCCAATTCCAGCAAATTGTGACCTTGATCGTGACTTCAGACACCCTCCAATTCCAGCAAATTGTGCCCTTGATCGTGATCATTCATAAATTGCTTCAATTTATCTTCACTCTATATTTTAATGATGTTTATCTTTACTCTATTTGTTCTAAACTTAAGATTTTTACGTCATTTATAGTAATATTCTCATCTTCCTTCACAATTATCAGAATATTATTGAAGGTGTTTAGTAAGAAGAAGAGTATAAAGGGTTTGATCTAGAAAATGTTGAATATTAATTCAGGGGTGAGATGGATGACGTTGCAGGACTAATGAAACAAGGAGGCTTTTACAGGGAGCAATGGTACTCCAACTTTGGATGCCTAAATAATCCCAGGTACTATGTAGGTGTCTTGCAGGTCTTCACATACTTAAAGTGCGAAAAAATTCATATTTTTTCTGTTGATCTTTATAATTAGAAGAAGTATAAGCCTAAAATTGCCACATAAACTTTTTTTCTTTATTGCTTTTGTTTTATGCTTTATTATAATGCTTTGTATTTATTTCTTAAAACTCTAGATTTCTCGTGTCATATTCTTTTTTCTGCTACATTATTGTCTCCAATATAATACATGTTCGACAATTTATGTGAAACATACTATAGCAATAAGGTCTTGCTGTTTTGATTTTTTTCCGTCCATTTTGTGAGATCTGATTAATCTTGAACGTGTTCATTTATTGAGTTTTTCATCTAACTTTGTATGCATATAAGATATTTATTTGTTGTTTGTTGTACCTATTTGTTCAATCAACATTTTGATTTCTGCTTGATTTGAGAAGTGCAAACACTTTGGAATTTTCATTTGCCCAAATGATGAGATCTGTCTCATTTAGTATGAGTTTTCTTAATTAAATGGTCCTATCTTAGTTTTCCTAAATAGGCAATAAGAGCAAGGTGTTTTTTTTTTGTTCACACTTTAGATTGATGTCGGAGATATTGAATTTGATCGGAACAATATTTGAGAATTTTGATTATTCATCTGCAGTAAAAAAGAAGAACAGAGATTCAAGAATTCTTGAAGGTTTCTTTTTGTTAAATCTTTTTAAATTTTCTTATTTATATCGGAGTTTGGGATTTTGTTTTGCAAATCCCATTAGAACGATAGAAGGCCTATAATATAATTGGTTTGCAACACTTTCAAAGTGTTGCTGCTAAAAGAGAAGCATTATTTATATAGAAAACACGCACAAAAAAAAAGTTATTAAATAGGGTAAACTGAAAAGTCATTTCTATGTTTAATATGATGTCTCCAAACATATTGAAAAGCATCCATCTCTTCTACTCCTTTCTCTCAATTACAGTGGGCTTGTGATTATATGGTTTGTAATAGAGTAACTGAGATAGAGAGAAATTGAAAAAGAAAAAAGAACCTGTTTGCTCGGATGCAGTGGTTATTCAACTTTTGGTATTAACAAAAAAAAGTCAAAAGTGAAAAAGACATTATACTCTTTTTATAGATTTGGAGAAACCTGATCGTTGCTCCTTAAGTACCCACGAGTTTTCGTCTATGGAAAAAGGATAGAGGCTGCTTCGTTTTTGGAGTTTATTTTTAAAAATTCGGCTTATCAATATAAAATTTAATTCCATGTATCATAAGAAAGGTAATCAATTTTTATGATATCATTGTTATGTGACTCTTCAAAATTGGTGTTGTTAGAGAAGTATCAATCATAGTTAGTTTACCATGTACTAATGCTTTGTGATAGTGTTGGACAACATCATCTACATATCCTAAATAATTTTAACCTCAATGTACTAACCTTCATTGTTAATCCAAGTGTAAATTTAATGATTAAACCTTTTAGTTACATACCGTGACACTTAAAACTCAATTAATAGATTAGTATGTGTGAGTTCTTAATGAAGTAGCATATGAATCTTAAATATTAATACCTTAACTTGGTCCAAAGGCATACAGATTTACTTAAGACTACTAATACCTAAATTCATGAAATGAACTTTCGGATGAAAGCATGTTTGACAGTCTACATTATAGTTGTTTCTATCCCCAAATCAAATTTGTGTTCCTGCAATAAATAGGTCAACAACATATCAATATGTGAGGGTCGACTGGAACTGGGGACATGTGGATTTTGTTGGTGGTATCATGAAGTTCATGCTCATGTTTATTCAAATAATGTAGCGAAAATCTTGAAAATGTGCATTGAGTTATTCAAATTTGCTTATGGTACAGATTTTAATTAACAAAGAAAGTGCAGTTGAAGGTGTACATATGGAAGCTCTATTCGATGATATATCGTTGAAATACTGGAGTGAATATGTTATTTGTAGCTTTATTATATAGCTAAGAAATTTTAATTTTAGGCTGCTGCTCTAAAGCATGTTAACGCCACAATAAGAAATCGAGACATATATTATGCATGTATGCCCTTTAATCTATTTTTATTCTTCTTACTTTAAGAAGAGAATCTGAATTTATTATTTTCTTTAATTGTTCTCTCCTTTTTCCTTTCCCATTCTTTGTGAATTTGTACAATTATAAAGTGGTTGAGTTATTTTACTTGGATTAAGTCAGAGAAGATTGGGCTCACTTTTACTTTTACTTTTAGGTGCTTAAATTGATCTTGCTTTATCAAAATTTAAAATATTAGTTATTTTGTTATAGTTAGATTTTTTTTATAATCGCGCGAAGCGTGAGTAATTTCTCTAGTGAGATAATAAAAGGAAAAGTGGTAAAACAAGTGAGTCAGATCGAATGAATGTCTTTTAATAATATAAGAAAATATGTTCTAACAATTGACATATGGTAAAGTACGAGGCACTTTGCGGAACATTTCCTTGAAGATTGTTCACTAGTGATGTCCCTTCCTCAAATCATTTAATTACAGGGACTGATCTTTTGTTTTTATTCTTTAAATAGATTAATTTTTAAATTTTTTGTTTTAGTGGGGAACAAATTTCTTAAGAGCGCAGAATATTATTTGAGAAATCTTATGCTATAAAAATATAAATTTATGTCTTTTAAAAAAATTATGTTAATTGAGAAGCTAAAATTAAAAATGGATACATAATAGGGGCCAAAGTACAAATGACCCTTCCTCGATAGCAACCGCTATTTTTCACCATACTTAATTCATACACAATGCTGTAATGACATCTCCGTCCTATAAATAACAGGATCTTTTCTCTTTAAAAGGAAACCGACGCAAGTAAAAATCTTTCTAAAGTCTAAACATCAAAATAAGAACTTTTTTTTTTTAATCTTAGTGCGATACAAAAAAAATTACTCACAACATTTTGGACAAATTGGAAAGAAGTATATAAATTTTTTTTTGGAAGAAGAGTTTATGCAAATAGAAAATGTGTCTGATAGTTGTAGCAATTTTCTTTTTGTTCTCAAGATTTATGAACTCTTTTTTGCGAGTTTAGTAAAATCACAACTTTTCAACCCAGTTTTATTGGGCCAGAATGTAGGAGCGGGTTGGCCCGGAAAAAGAATCAACCCGTAGTCAAAGGTTACAACTCTGTTCTCCATTGAAGCTAAGAACGCTAGAGTACTCTCCTCCTTCCGACTCTGTGAGTCGTTGATCGGCAACAACAAGAAGATGAGGAAACGCGATTTGGCTATTTTGATGCTATCTGCTTTCGCTATTTTCTTCTCTCTTCAGGTGATTTTCTTTCTCATCTTCATTTCTCTATTCAACCCCATTCTCATACTGCTGGAAAAATCACCGATCTTCAAAAACCCTAGCGTCTTTGATATCACTTTTCCTAATTGAAAAAATTCTTACTTTGAACTGACTTTACTGTCTATGTATTATTCTTGGCGGTTAATACCAGCACGAAGGTGATTTATCGTTCAAGGAGGCGTGGTTTCATCTTTTCGAAGAGTATCCCATCAAATACGAGGCTGAGCGTCTCCCTCCCCCAATTGTTGCCGATCTCAACGGTGATGGCAAGAAAGAGGTCCTTGTCGCCACTCATGATGCCAAAATTCAGGTAATTTTCTACACTACCTCCCCATCGGATCAGATACGGATTAAGGATTTACTGTTAGTGGGTTCCGACTGTTGCATTTACATACCTATACATACACGATTGGTTTGGTACTTAAGATAGAAGGGGCCGAGCTGAAACCTACTAGGCTTTCCGGCTGCCTACTTTTCCGCTTATATGATATGGAACAGTATTGCTGACGTTTGAATAGAAGGAACTGGGAGAGTAGAGGTTCTTGTTCCCAGGCCCTCTGGAAAAATCCATTTCTCAATCTGCCCATGCATTACGTCTTTGTTTTATTCTTTGTGCCTGCACAGTATACTAGATTCAACAATTACTTAACAGCATTTTTTTTGGTGTGGAGTAAACTTCTTAATCAATTTTTGGGTGAAGCTTAATCTACCCTTTTTGCTGAAAACTGTTGTTTGGTATCTTATCATGTCGGTATTGGCTAGGTTTTGGAACCACATTCTAGGCGTGTTGATGAAGGTTTCAGTGAAGCACGTTTGCTCGCGGAGGTGTCCCTCTTGCCTGACAAAATTCGTATTGTCTCAGGAAGACGAGCGGTGGCAATGGCCACTGGTGTGATAGATAGGAACTATAATCACAGGGAGCCTCGGAAACAGGTCCTAGTTGTTGTTACCTCAGGTTGGTCTGTGATGTGTTTCGATCACAATCTCAAAAAGCTATGGGAGGTCAACTTGCAGGTGCTTTTATGCATGGAGATTCTCACATTTTGACTTAAAGAGACCTCTGATATACTTTGTGATAAACTGATGTTCTATTCGTTCTTTCTGGTTAATTTGTACAGGAGGATTTTCCACATAATGCTCATCACAGGGAGATAGCAATTTCCATAAGTAATTATACTGTAAAGCATGGAGATTCAGGCTTGGTGATTGTTGGCGGAAGGATGGAAATGCAGCCTCATGTATGCAATTACCCTATATGTTTTCTAGAAGCGATCAACTCTGTTAGAATATTATTTTTAATACTACATAAGGTAGTATTTACAAAGTAAAAGTTCAGAAGGAACTACAGCTTTATGTGATTCCATGACATATGTAGCATTTGTTAGCTAGTCTCTTACCCCTTTTGTAGTTTTTCTTTGGGTAAGTAAAAGTTCTGGAGCCAAATTTATCTTAAGTTATATAGTTCCCCTCTTCAGATGCATATTGATCCATTTGAAGATCTTGAGATGGCCGAGAAAAGTGCAGAGCAGCATAGAAGGAGTGCTGCTGAGAAGGAGGTAAACATTCATGCTGTTTGCTGTATACAATTCTTCTTGATCGTCTTACGGTCTCTATTATGTATATCCGTGCTTTATTTTTGTTCCCAAATCATCACCAAAACATATTATCATTGTGTCTATCAAGTTGTTACTTGGGGAAGAAAGAAATAGAATACAGAAATGTGCTTTTCGCTTGCTTATTAAGGTCAACAAGAGATGTAAAAGAAAAACTTAGTGTCGTGGCTTTCACTCAAGGAGTCTGACTTGAAAATGACTTATATCAGTTCTTGTCGTCTAAGCCTGGAAAATAACTCTCCCGTTCGTGTTTACAGTTTCGCCCTTTCATATTTCTCCTCTGATCACATAAGAAAAGTAGTCATCTCTCTTTTTCATATTAAGAGATCACAGAGAAAAATTCTACATACTCCCACTAGTCCACATGACTAGCTCTCCATGTGCAAGAAGTCTGAGCTTGGATCCTTATTCTTCGTTATTTCTGCTGATTTTGTATTATTGAGGTCCTTGGTGAAGTACTTATAAACATGCGTCTTTTAAGATGATAGTGTGTATGAGCTGTGATCCACGTGTCAGTGTACATCCATATAATTGAGGATGGAGAAATCTCAATCAATATGCCTATTGTTCCCTCTGTTTTACCTTTTTTTGTGTGTGGATTGTTTGTTTGTTGGGGTAGGGTATGCTGAAATGAAGAATCTGTTTCTTTGTGAGAATTTGTTTATATTCAGTTTTATAGTTATCTTCTTTTCGTGAATTTCTTTTGTTTCTTTTATTTTATGCTTATGGTAATAAGGTGTTCCTAGGCGTCTTTTTTATTTAGTTTCTAAATTTAATTTACTTGTTTAATCCAGGCGTCTGAGAATTCAGGAGCTGTGGATTTACGCCATTTTGCACTTTATGCACTTGCTGGTCGGACCGGCCAACTACGTTGGAGCAGGAAGATAGAGGTTTCCTACTAACTATCCGTCCCGTAATTGGAGCCTCTTCTGTTTCATGTTATATTTTCTCCCAAGGAATGAAGATGATATTAGTATTGTCCCTTCTTTTCCTTTCGTGATTTGTTGGTTTCCGTTTGTTCTAGAATACCTTTCAGGTCAAATATTTGGTCAAGTGTGTACATCCTAGAGTTATCTGTACCATAGACCGATGTTACAGTTTGTAATTGCATCATTGCTGGCCTGCTATTTGTTGAAAAAAGATATCAATGAGTTAATGTAAATTTGGAATTGAATATCTTGTCAGACCTAGCTAGAATAATTGTTTGCGAAAATCTTACACATGGCAATACAACTTGAACCTGCTTGTGTTTTTTCTAGCTTAGAATTTGTGATGTGAACTTGGTCAGTTTGGGTATGACTAAACTTGGGAGAAATCTTTTTAATATTTAATCTATTAATGAT